>LWMK02000159.1:0-158959 GCA_001693075.2 Taenia saginata
AGCAGGCTTATGCTCCAACACGGAGATGAATAAAGCGATACAATGTTGAGTAATTGAGGAAAACTGCCTGCATTTCCATCGTAGGTGAGTGATCATCGAGCCAAATAGCCAGTGCATCACTGAGCAGCTTTGGCACCAGAATGGTTGGCCTAATGAGGAACGCAAAATGGAATGAGTGATGACTTCCAATACGTTCGTCAAAACAGCTAGGAAGTAGAGAACTCATGTACCTATGCACAGCATCGTCCATCTGAACTTGAAGACAACACCAACATCACAGTGCAGTCTTCAGTTGCCTATGCTCGATAAATATCAGCATACCAATAAAACGCTGCTTTTACAGTTGACGGTGTTTTGCTTGATGCACCTCACAGGAGTGAACGCATCTATCAACCGATAAAAGTGAACGAAGACGTGAAGAATTGTCGCTGTCATTCAACTATGGCTGAACGCAGTCGGTCAATTTATTAAATGAATTGGCGGATAATGGCCCAAGTGACCATCCTCCTAACTAACAGAGGCATGCGATGGAAGAAAGTGCGCATTTGATGAAGGCATGCATTGAGGTGAAGCATTCAGGTAGATGGAGCAGTCGGTGATTTGCGGAGGCTAAAGGGAAAGTTCACGCAAGCAATAAAGCCATGGAAGTGACGAGGACAGCAGTGACTAAGGCAGTGGGAGTCGCATTGGCCAAAGCAGTGGGGGAAGGAGCACCAGTCATGGCGGTTGTAGGCATCAACGTGGAACCAATCGGAGTGGTCATTGCAGGGATCGCAGTTGTTTCGTTGCCTGTCGTGATTGCGGCAGTCGATGCGGGTCTTCTGGTTGTGGCAAACATTCTTTCCCCTTTAATTGGAAACAACAAGAATCAAATAACTTCTGCACGATAATCAACCGTTAGCTGCGCACATCGAGACAGTTTGGACCGCCTAAGTAGGCGCGCCTATTTCACTCTCTAATGTGCGTTTCATGCCAGAGAACACTGTGAATGAATCTACCCAAGCACTTAAGCAGCAGTAACTGGGTGCCATTGTGTGCTCGTTGCGATTCAATCTGGCTATTTAGAACAGTGTTTTAGCTTTCCATAAAACGAGCATAGAGGACTTACATTCTTCCTGTGTTGGCATGGTTAAGTTCACTTCACCACTGTAGTTGCCATAGTAATACTTTCTATCCTTTTCAATGCGTGCACAAAGAGTGGCGGTAATTGTATTGTTTGGCCTCAAATTTTCGAAGGCATACTCAGTGACTATTTTCACATTATTCTCTATCCACCACCTTTTGTCGAATGTGTATTTCATATGATAGCCAATCAGAAGTCCGTCGACATTGAGGGGCGGACTCCAACTCAACACCGCTTTAAAAGGACTGACTGGTTTCAGTTGCAAATTTTGGGGGACACTAGGATCTACAAAATAAAAGTGCAGTAGCCTGTTGTCATTGCTGCGAGGGTGTGCAAGCGTTCATCCACATGCTCCATATGAATTGAGCTAAATGCGAAGTGGCTAAGCATCAGGATGAATGCACTAACGTTAGCTTCTAAGTGCACAAAGGGTAGCTCTGAGTGATTGAGAAGACTTGTGTCCACTGCTGCGCATGCTGGCGGATCAGTCGACACGCTGAGGCTATCAGGCAATATGAATGCATACAACGTGACTACAGGTTACCTACACTTTCACTCTCAACCCGGTAGTCATGCATTCCGACAGTGAGAACTGCCAGTAAATTTAACAAATTACGTGACTTAGGATAGGTAAACTTCACAAAGCCCTCAAAACCACCTATTCGTCCCCACCACTCTCCAAATTATGCCGCATTCACTTAAGGCTTGCACACGCTTGTCAATACGAGTAAAGCTTGAAAATGTATCTTACCTGTTTTCAGTGCCAAATTGCCATGTGTGAGTAGAGCTGCCAAGCAAATGAGGCAGAGTTGAAGAGGCATCTCTCGTCCAGTGGAAAGGTGTGATCACAAGCCACACACGTGTGCTTATAAGCATGTTGTGGAGAAGTGGGAGCCAATGCGATGCCTGCCTCTTGACCCACGGAGCAAATGGAGCATTCACACGCACACCGTGCAATCACACATCATTGGGTCCTTTGCGTGATTGCTTTGGGCTTCTTTAATAGCCTCGTCTGCTGTCCAAAATGGCATCCACCCCCAACTGTTTTGGGTTTGTACTTCTGTGGTGAGCTCATGTATGTTGGGCATGCAACTTGCACGGACTCACGAGAACTTGCAAGCTGGCACTAGGACCACGAATGCACAGAGGGTTGCGCTAGTCGACTAGGTGAACGTAGATCCACCGATAGTGGTGATGGGATGGCTTGATGCGGAGTCTTCGACGTGTTCCTTGTAGGATTGGTAGCAGACCCTCCCCCCTTCTCAGACACTCCCTTCTCCTGCATCCCAAATATGACATGTCCTTCATGACATCGTGGAAGCCTGCNCCCCCCTTCTCAGACACTCCCTTCTCCTGCATCCCAAATATGACATGTCCTTCATGACATCGTGGAAGCCTGCACATCGGCTAGCTCCTCACTGTCAGTAATGTGGCATGTGTGACTGTCTTTTGCGGTTGGCATGCTTCATTTTCTGTGGTGACAATGGAAGCAGACGATGAGTGGATGGAAAGAAGGCAGACCCTGATTTATTGCTGTTAACACGAATAAGTCAAACAGTCCGTCACACTATGTGTCCCTATTGATTCTGTATCTATTCTTCATGCTCTTGAACATCAGCAGTGAGGTAGGCGGCTGATGCCGCGGACTGCTCTTCATTAACACATCAAATTCACCTACTCCTCCAAAGCGCATGGGATGATGCATTAAAAGGAACGAATCGCAAATCTATATGAAAGCCATCTCGATCAGAAGTGAGGTGGAAGGCCTGCACCTCCAGTGGTAACGTACTGCTCAATTTGACTATGCGCCGTGACAATAGCCTCCTAGGATTTTGCACGCTAGCAATCACCATTTTCTGCGATACGACTTCAGTCTGCTACGACACCAACGAGGACTCAGAGCACACTGCTACGACACCAACGAGGACTCAGAGCACTACCCCTGTGAGCCGCTTCCTACAACGTGTCAGACCCTACTGTTGGAGGAGTGTCCTGACGACCAACAACAAATGAACCTCCAATGCCTCATCCAAATGAGCATTGGGTGATGCATTTGGAGCTTAAGCTAGACGCTGCACTTGCATCTAATTTGCATTGGATGAGAAAGTAAGACGTTGAAAGTAAGACGTTGGATGAAGTGGAGAAATAACAGCAGCGATTGTGAAACCATGGGGGCCATCAGGTAAAGCGTGAGTAAGCCAAAGTTGGCTGGTGAGTTTATGTGATTGCACCCACATTATCGGAACCGCCTGTGTAGACATCACATTGGAATTCCCACTCTTGGCATGCTTGACCTCTTCCAACACACTGTCTTCGCGGCACGTGCAATGGCACCATATGACTTTGCTTATGAAATGATTGCTCAGGTGGAGTAAAGCGGCTCTGTTGCCGTTGATTTCAACTCACACGCTAAAACTATTGTCGTTGCCTGAAATTTGAAAGATGTCTTGCATTTATTCAACTGTGTGAAGCTTGCGTGAGAATTGCATTCTACATCAGCAATCAAATGTTCCAAAATACACGTAGACTAGCATGACGAAGGTGGTTGAAGTGAGGAGCGGGTGGACTTCGTGCTCCTCGATGTCCGTTTGAGGTATCGCAACAGTCCTGAGTGATGTCGTTTGGTTGGTGATCCAGTTGACGTGAGTTGAAGCAAGCGTTCTCTGTCAATGAGGTTGCGCATGACTGGGACTGAATCACACTGATTTGATAAAACACTCACGGCAACATCTTCGCACATCAATCACACAAATGCTTTCAAAAAAATGAAGGACATGCCATATTTGGGGTGCCAGAGAGGGGAGTATCTGTGGAGAGGGTCTGCCACCAATCCTGCAAGGAACACATCAAAGACTCTGCATCAACCCCTCCCATCACCACTATCGGTGGGTCTACGTTCACCTATTCGACTAGCGCGACCCTATGTGCATTCGTGGTCCTAGTGCCAGCTTGCAATTTCGCGTGAGTCCGTGCAAATTGCATGCCCATCATATCTGAGCCCATCATAGAAACAGAAAAAACCAAACAGTTAAAGGTGAACGCCATTTTGGACAGCAAACAAGGCTATTGGAGAAGCCCAAAGGAATTACCCGAAGGACCCAATGATGTGTGATTGCACGGTGTGCGTGTGACTACTCCATTTGTTTCGTGGATCAGGAGGCAGGCATCGCATTGGCTTACACTTAATGCAAAATCTCTATGTATTCTGTGGAGAAGGAAAAGACTGAATTGCAAACGACAAACAAAACCACATGAAGCATCACTGCTAGAAATTACAGGCCACAGGGCGGGAAAAAGTAACAGGCGTAAAAGATACCCAACGTCAACTTTTATGCACAGTCTAAGTTGATCACCTCGACCATAGCAACAACACCTACTAAATTGCGCGCTTGTGCGCATGCAATCACATCGAATTGCCAGCTCCCTAAATGCGGAAGAACACACCGCAGCTTTAGTGATAGGTAACGGATACCATGTGTGCAAATCCGATAGAGGTTATGCAATCACGCTTCACATTTGATTGTATACAATAATAAACATGGACGTATTTGTAACCACTATAGCCCAATTCGAATGAAATAGAGCAGTGGAGACGAGCACCCAAAGTACCAAGAAGTTGCATCGCAAATACACTGTTCATTAAACAACCTACCGTGCTACATGCCATCTTTCGCGTTATCCGTCAAATCCTTTCCCCAAAGCACAGTTGTATAGTTCCGCCGACAAATTGCTACTGAGCACCAAGTCAATAGAGGCAGTATTCTGCATTGGGTTTCCAGGGTTGGTGTGCACTAAGGCAATGTCGATGGGGAAAGGGGATGACTACACATAAGCATCTGTTTAGCGGGTAACCGCATGCAAATGAGAGTAAGGATTGGGGTAAAAGCATTATGGTGAATTAAGTATTGAACTTTTTCCTCTAATGCGTTGTATTTTGGTGAACTACTTTTCAGGGACAACACTATGGGACCAATTCAGATTTAGCATTGGTTGTGGGTACGCATGATAATGAGCACATCGTGCAGTCGACGAATGCAGATACCATAAGAAATGAAACTCCACATCCAGTGTATATGCCACGGGTGATAGGCGATATTGCCTTCAAGTATCCCATCAGGCTCGTAAGAAGTCAATGACTGGCACAATCGTGAATTTTTCTCCACAGCACTGTGTACGTGGTGATGGCTAGATCCGAGGATGACGGCAAAGAGAGGAGTGAGGCCATCAAGGTGGGTTAGCTGCTTCACTTGTGGCATAGGCTAGGGAGCCAATCGGATGCCTCGTCATCACAACAGCACCAGGTGGGTTGACCTCCGGGTCATGCTACTGCAATTCTTTGTTGTTTGTTTGACTCTCACCCTCGGTTTCGGCTCTTCGTTGGCCATATTGACTTCGTCGGGTGGACTGACCATTGGGTCCAGCCAGTAACCCTAAGCCTCCTTTATATGCTGACCAGGCGTCTTTCGCTCAAGTCCTTTGTCTCCTTCAGTCTTTGGGGAGGCCTCCAATCGCTACACCAGTGGCACCAAACGCTTTGGACTTCATGGAAGACACAGGTCGCAACGAGTTCTCAAAAAATCATTTGCATAAACTGTGCCATAAATCATAAAACATGATGCAATACTTTGTTTGTTTGAATTGCCGGTTTTGGTCACTAGGGTGTCCATATGGTACTGAGCCGGTTGGCCGAACTTTGGGCCGTGCCAACAGCCCCCAGGCCCTCTGTTTCCAAAATATATATTCTGCCCTAGTACTACGCCTTCGTTTACCTTAAAGGGAGCCTCAGGACGCTACATTGGTGGCAGCGGAAAGCGGATCCGACTTTGATGAGTTTTATCTTGCTCCATGCCGCTTCTGGCAAACTTGGGCGGTATGAAAGAAGTGCATACCAGAAGCAGCATGGAGCAAGATAAAATTCATCAAAGTCGGATCCGCTTTCCGCTGCCACCAATGTAGCGTCCTGAGGCTCCCTTTAGGGTAAAAGAAGGCATAGTACTAGGGCAGAATATATATTTTGGAAACAGAGGGCCTGGGGGCTGTTGGCACGGCCCAAAGTTCGGCCAACCGGCTTAGTACCGTATGGACACCCTAGTGACCAAAACTGGCAATTCGAACAAACAGAGTATTACAGTACCTACTAGCCAAATTGGGGAGGGGGCCTTAATCATAACCGAGTGTATGCATTCACTCTATTAGAGTTGATGCTATTTTATTTTGCTGATACGTGATGCTTAAAACTATAGCTGTCAGCACGTAGCGTAAAAAGACTGCCATTTAGTAATAAAAAGTAATAACACATTTTATGGTTTTGTTTGTAATGTAATGCAATGAAATCCAACTATGATATTAATAATTGAATAAAGATCGGCAACGTTACTCACAAATTGAAGTCGCAACCTATTACCACTTTTCAGTCAATTATGTTTTGTTTCAAAAATGAGCAGTATTTAGAATATGAAGGCTGCAAAAGCTGCACAATTCGGCTAATATCTTTGGCGCATACTGGCGGTCCTTCAAAGGTCGTGTTCTAATGAGTACAAAGCAGTGTGTGACGAGAGCAGTGGATCGAGTTGTCGATTTCGTGGAAGTTGTATGGCATGGGCTCATTGGGAGTGGAACTCATATTCAACTTTGATGGATGAATGAGCCTTTGGGCCGGTGAGGTGATGAACCTAGGCGGAATGGGATTTGAGAATCAAAGAAGTACATTGGCGAAGATAAAGCGGAAGAACCTGAGCNTGCTGTACAGTGACTTTTAAGTCTAGGCTTTTGTTAATGCAAAGTCAGATGAACTGGACATGGCTTAGTATGTTGATTGGTTTACAGGTAAGCAGTCCCATGGAGACTCTTTAAAGCTGTCATTTTAAGGAGAGCTTGGCCTCGTGAAAGAAGCGGTTTTAGCAAATTTAAAGGCCAGGAGAAGTTTGATTGAGTGGATGTGGTGAATAACGTGAAGTGGTGAGNCAAATTAGAACGACTAGTTGAGCAGATTGGACTTCTCTGGGCTTGTCAAGGTACTGTGAGACTCTGCTGTACAGTGACTTTTAAGTCTAGGCTTTTGTTAATGCAAAGTCAGATGAACTGGACATGGCTTAGTATGTTGATTGGTTTACAGGTAAGCAGTCCCATGGAGACTCTTTAAAGCTGTCATTTTAAGGAGAGCTTGGCCTCGTGAAAGAAGCGGTTTTAGCAAATTTAAAGGCCAGGAGAAGTTTGATTGAGTGGATGTGGTGAATAACGTGAAGTGGTGAGTTGGGTTAACGTTTCGTTGCAGTGCCTTTTGTTCATGTTAGCTTTGTCCTTATGTAAATGGGGCATTTACGTAATTGCAGTGGATGGTTGAGCGTTGCTTGGCACCACCGAAGTCTAGCAGACTTTCTTCACTTTCATTACCGAGCCTTTCTTTACTTGCGCTTTTGCATTAGGCCCTCAAATGAGCGAAATGTTCAGGACATCAAAATTTTGGAAATCACGTTTTGCTGAAACAACGGAAGTTATTTGCAGACGTATGGGAATCGGTCTGCCTGCTTGAGTTAAAGCATATTTTGGTATCTGCAGCCGCCTCTCGTCGCCATCCTCGACAACGTTACGCCCACGTTACTTGTGGACAAGCTTCTCCACCGTTCCTTTGATAGTGCAGCACTCATCTGCGTCGATGGCGGCTGCCACTGCTCCCATGTGGTTTATCACTGGGTCCTCTAGTCCTGCTCCACTTCTGCTGAAATTGGAGTACGCACTGCGTCCTTCTCCATCGTAGGAAAGCGCCGAAGTGCGAACCGTGAGTGTGTTGGTATGCCGAGTTATGGAGTACTTCGATGGAGACGTTTGACAAGGAGACGTGGTTGGTGGATGCATGCTTTCTCTTTGACCATGGACCCTTCGCTGGGGATGTGATCCATTGCAACCTCATCCCCAGTATCATGGTTCTTGGTTGTTCACTCTCCACCATGGTGGGTGCCTCTTTGTGATTGACCTAATGCTCACGTAGTCTGCGTTGCCCCTTCCTACAATCCGGAATTTATTTGTTCAATTTGTAAGCAGTAAATTTGTTAGTCCACAGTCGACTCTGGTGCTTGACATTCACACGCACACCGTGAAACCACTGATTATTGGGTCCTTTGAGGGATTGTGTTGGTCTTCTCCAATAGCGTCGTCAGCTGTCCAAAATGGCGTTCACCTTTAACTGTTTGGAGGTTTGTGTTTCTGTGATGGACTTTGGTATGGTGGGCATGCAACTTACATGGACTCACGAGAACTTGCAAGTTGGCACTAGGACCACGAATGCACAGAGGGTGGCGCTAGTCGAATAAGTGAACGTAGATCCACCGATAGTGGTGATGGGAGGGCTTGATGCGGAATCTTTGACGTGTTCCTTGCAGGATTGGTGACAGATCCGCTCCACAGACACTCCTCTTTCTTTCATCCCAAACATGGCATGTTCTTCATGACATCCTGAAACCCTGCAGGTCGGCTAGCTCGTCACTGTTGGTAATGTAGCATATGCGGCTGCGTTTCGCAGTTGACATGCTTCATTTTCCGTGGTGAATTGCATAGTAGGAGGTAATGAGGATGAACCTACGCGAGTTCCATGTTGGTGACGAGCGGGTACCGTTCAAAGACCACTTTAAAATCATTAATTGATTGGAGATCACGGGCTAGCTTTTGATTAAATGAGTGGAATGGATTGCTCGTCTTTTCAGAGAGCTGGAGGCAATGTCACAACTGCATCTTGGGAACAAGTGTAGCCGGAACTAATCAAAATTCCCACTTTAGTGCGTCCATCAACAACAGAAAGATGCAGCTTTTGCAGCCCACACAGCCTCTTTGCTGTTCATTGGAGGCACAAAACATAACTAATTGAAAAAGCTATGATTTGTACTTACACAGTGCTAGTTGCTTTTGAAATCTGATAAAATGTTTCATGACTGAGAAGTTGGTATAATTCATACAATGTTACAGGTGAAACGATTATGTGGGTCGTTATTTTGAGTGATTATGCTGTAAGCTTTTTGCCCTATATGCTTCCAGTAGCAATTTTTAATCACGTAGTAGCTGTTAAGTAAAATAATGCTAATTCTAGAAAAGTGTGCTCATGCGCTAAGTTTTAAAGTGGACTTTCTCCACTATGCCTAATAGGTATCCTGTTTTAATGTCTCATGTTTTATGATTTATGGCACAGTTTATGCAAATGATTTTTTGAGAACTCGTTGCGACCTGTGTCTTCCATGAAGTCCAAAGCGTTTGGTGCCACTGGTGTAGCGATTGGAGGCCTCCCCAAAGACTGAAGGAGACAAAGGACTTGAGCGAAAGACGCCTGGTCAGCATATAAAGGAGGCTTAGGGTTACTGGCTGGACCCAATGGTCAGTCCACCCGACGAAGTCAATATGGCCAACGAAGAGCCGAAACCGAGGGTGAGAGTCAAACAAACAACAAAGAATTGCAGTAGCATGACCCGGAGGTCAACCCACCTGGTGCTGTTGTGATGACGAGGCATCCGATTGGCTCCCTAGCCTATGCCACAAGTGAAGCAGCTAACCCACCTTGATGGCCTCACTCCTCTCTTTGCCGTCATCCTCGGATCTAGCCATCACCACGTACACAGTGCTGTGGAGAAAAATTCACGATTGTGCCAGTCATTGACTTCTTACGAGCCTGATGGGATACTTGAAGGCAATATCGCCTATCACCCGTGGCATATACACTGGATGTGGAGTTTCATTTCTTATGGTATCTGCATTCGTCGACTGCACGATGTGCTCATTATCATGCGTACCCACAACCAATGCTAAATCTGAATTGGTCCCATAGTGTTGTCCCTGAAAAGTAGTTCACCAAAATACAACGCATTAGAGGAAAAAGTTCAATACTTAATTCACCATAATGCTTTTACCCCAATCCTTACTCTCATTTGCATGCGGTTACCCGCTAAACAGATGCTTATGTGTAGTCATCCCCTTTCCCCATCGACATTGCCTTAGTGCACACCAACCCTGGAAACCCAATGCAGAATACTGCCTCTATTGACTTGGTGCTCAGTAGCAATTTGTCGGCGGAACTATACAACTGTGCTTTGGGGAAAGGATTTGACGGATAACGCGAAAGATGGCATGTAGCACGGTAGGTTGTTTAATGAACAGTGTATTTGCGATGCAACTTCTTGGTACTTTGGGTGCTCGTCTCCACTGCTCTATTTCATTCGAATTGGGCTATAGTGGTTACAAATACGTCCATGTTTATTATTGTATACAATCAAATGTGAAGCGTGATTGCATAACCTCTATCGGATTTGCACACATGGTATCCGTTACCTATCACTAAAGCTGCGGTGTGTTCTTCCGCATTTAGGGAGCTGGCAATTCGATGTGATTGCATGCGCACAAGCGCGCAATTTAGTAGGTGTTGTTGCTATGGTCGAGGTGATCAACTTAGACTGTGCATAAAAGTTGACGTTGGGTATCTTTTACGCCTGTTACTTTTTCCCGCCCTGTGGCCTGTAATTTCTAGCAGTGATGCTTCATGTGGTTTTGTTTGTCGTTTGCAATTCAGTCTTTTCCTTCTCCACAGAATACATAGAGATTTTGCATTAAGTGTAAGCCAATGCGATGCCTGCCTCCTGATCCACGAAACAAATGGAGTAGTCACACGCACACCGTGCAATCACACATCATTGGGTCCTTCGGGTAATTCCTTTGGGCTTCTCCAATAGCCTTGTTTGCTGTCCAAAATGGCGTTCACCTTTAACTGTTTGGTTTTTTCTGTTTCTATGATGGGCTCAGATATGATGGGCATGCAATTTGCACGGACTCACGCGAAATTGCAAGCTGGCACTAGGACCACGAATGCACATAGGGTCGCGCTAGTCGAATAGGTGAACGTAGACCCACCGATAGTGGTGATGGGAGGGGTTGATGCAGAGTCTTTGATGTGTTCCTTGCAGGATTGGTGGCAGACCCTCTCCACAGATACTCCCCTCTCTGGCACCCCAAATATGGCATGTCCTTCATTTTTTTGAAAGCATTTGTGTGATTGATGTGCGAAGATGTTGCCGTGAGTGTTTTATCAAATCAGTGTGACTTGTAGTGTGCTGCTTGTAGAAGTTGATAGGGATGCAGCTGTGGGTGATGTTTGTCGAAATAAGTGGTGGTTTTGTGTAAACGTGGCAACGCTGGGTGGTGTTAAGCGCCTTCATGCCAGTCCTCGTATGCTCTTCTCGCCATTCGCCACAGTGAACCAGAATGTATTTTAGTTCGTGGAGATATTTTGTAGGCACTTGATGACCACGTCATTGCACTTTAATGGGATGATGAGACTACTGAAGGAATGACAAGTATGTATGCATCAGGTGGCATGTGGGTTGGGAAGCGGACTTAAGAGAGGCGTTGCTTGCATTTTGCACATCGCTTCCATGACCGATGCTGTGATGCACTTAGAGGTGAGTCTTGGATGGCAAAGCCACGGAGGAGGATGTGATGGGGCAGAATTGGAAGGTCGATGATGTTCAAAGTAGGCTCTATAACCCAATGGCTTCAAAAGCCAATGGGAGGTTGAGACACGAGTTGGTTGATTGGCGACGCAGCGCGCCTTAATTTGCTAATCTCGCACAGCTCCGATGTGAGGGTGGCGTCGCAGTTGGTGGTTTGAGAGTCACTTGATGAAAGAGGTGCCAGCCCTGATGGGGACTGTGTGAGGAGCAGCAGTAATTAGCTGATTTCCTTGCCAAGTTAGGGAGGTAGGCATGCTTGCAAAACACAAAGCCAATCGAAGGTATTGGAGGATGCTGTTGGTGTTAGTGGATGATAAGGGATTCCTAATGTTGTGGGTCTTTCACCATTGAGGAGGTGTTTGCAGATCGCGGTCGGTGGGAATGCGATATGATAAGGGATTCCTAATGTTGTGGGTCTTTCACCATTGAGGAGGTGTTTGCAGATAGTCTTTCACCATTGAGGAGGTGTTTGCAGATCGCGGTCGGTGGGAATGCGATGGACGAGGGCAAGGCGATAGCGGGCCATGATACTGCTGTGCTGAAGTGGGTTGGGATGACGGTGGTGGTATGGATGCAATCGAGTAAGGTTACCTTATGTATAATCGCGTGTTGTAATTAGCGTGCGTGAGAAGTCGGAGTGGTTTTGGAGGTGTTGATGTTGTGAAGAGGTGGTGTGAAGCAGTCGATTTGTGCGTGGAGAGAAGGGTGCTGTTGGAGGGAAGGAGGTTGAGAGTTGGGAGGATTGAATTGGTGGCGTGCTTCAACACTAGTCATTGACGGGCGACGGAGGATGTAGGGGCAGTAGCGGCGCTGAAGTGGCTGCGAATCAGAACGGAGGATGTAGGGGCAGTAGCGGCGCTGAAGTGGCTGCGAATCAGAGGTTCAATGGTACAGCAGATGTGGATTGAATGTTGGCGAGTGTGCGATGCAATTCAACAGAATGTAGTCGATCGCTGATGCTGCCGACGAGGAGGCGAGTCCTCAGGCATCTAGAAGGGGTGTGTGAAGAGATGAAGGTGGGGCTGAGGTGAAGTGCGCAGGCGATTGGCGGTGCAAGCTCCGCTGAGGGGTGCCGACATCCATGCGTTGTTCGTGTGCACCCACTTGATGGGACTGTGCTGGAACCTCTTTCATTGGAGGCTTGATTTGGTGGAGAGAGTGGTGTGTGGTTTGAGGTTGAGCAGGGGTGCTGTTCGCGAGATGGTGTTTGTGGGTGAATGAGAGCGTGAGAGATGTGTAACCCCAGCTTTGGTGGTGAGTCGACTGCGCAGAGGTCTTGGAAAGGGGTGGTGACTTGTACTTTGGCGACAATGGGGTGTGGGNTCAGCTTTGGTGGTGAGTCGGCTGCGCAGAGGTCTTGGAAAGGGGTGGTGACTTGTACTTTGGCGACAATGGGGTGTGGGAGTTGGGGATGGTTTTGGGGGATTAGATCAAGTGGCATCATCGCATCAAGAGTGATATCTGTGAGGAGAGCCCTACGAATAATGAACAGGGTAAGTGTAAGCTCCGAAGGCCGATCGCATTCATTCCTAATTGTTCCAAAGCGCACCATCTTATTCCATATAGGCTTTGTCGTGGATGTACAGCTAACAGCAGTTGATAGAGTTCCCACCACCATTACTTCTCTTTGCTAAGCGTGATGCCAGCACCCATGAGTTAGTTGACTATTCGAGGAGAGAGCTCATTGAAAGTGCTGGCTGGTTGGTGCGCAGCCTTCGTCATGCATTGATTATCGAACGTGGCACGGTAACAGCAACTGTCACTACTTCTACATCCCCAGATCTTAATATTGTCCTGCAAAAAGCAAGACAACTACTTTCCCACTAACATAGGTAAGAGAGTAGAGCACAGCTGGAGGTGTGCCTAATCCAAAACCAGAAGCCGAAATGCACCAGCTGCGAACGATCGACCGGCAACAGCATTCGCCTCACATCACATCCCCTCACATGCACAAAGACGATGCGTGAACAAGGCACGTGGAAACGAGTAAGAAAGAATATAGTCGAACCCATCCGTGGTAGTCATGCAGTTTTATGATCTCGTGTGCGTGTAAGAGAGATGGTGTTAGTAGAGGGGAAGAACCGAAGGACTAAGCCATCGCTTTGAATAAGGGTGAAGTGCTTTTGTGAGAGGATGAGGAGCTAGAAATGAAGAGTTAGCAGAGCAATGGAGGAAGCTGTGTTGAGGACGACGGTGCAGTCATTGTAGCAATTTGCGTGGCATCAGCTAAGCTTGAGTCACTGATGCAGAATAGACCATTGACCGTGTTGGACACGACGAAGGTGAGAGCACCGACCACCGAATGTAACATTGACTAGTTTAGTTCTACATTCAACCCACGCTTCAACACTACCATATCACCAGACACAGCGGTCATTGGCCACCAAAGAAAATTGAGGAGACAGACAACAATTTGGGGTTGGAGTCCGACGACGATCACAGGTGGCCGAGGAGGGTGCGCGGTCTGCGCAAATTGGGTGCGACCATCTACAACACTGCAGCCGCTGAATGTGTGCTGTTGCCAGAGCAATGGAATTAGCACACGGACTGCACTCTGGCGTTGAGAGCATTTGATGGTGATGGAAGTGTCGTTCGCGTAGGTCCAACAGATCGTCATGTGCTCGACTCACATCCTCCAAGTCTGATGGATGGCAGCAATGATGAGTGACCTGCTCCTTAATGCCTCCTCGATTCACACCGCTGTCAGGGGCACGAGGGAGTCACTGCGCATCTACTCGTAAGACACAGCCACTCTCGACTACATCAGCATCCAGGAATCAAAGGGTACATTTTGGCCAAACTATTTGCCTTCACCAGATTCCACCGTTCAAAGCAATGGAACCACAAGTGGAGGTGTAACAGAAGGAGCACTTACGTTAAATGGACAAAAGTTGAAGGTCAAGACCCACACCTCTATGACGGAGACCAGTAACAATTCTCCTCCACGCTACAGCATCCAGTAAATACGTAACAACGAAAGTACCTGGTGAGGGAGATGTAGCACAATTGTGATGTCGGGCTCGACATCGTGCAATCCCCATAATGCACTGGCAATGTGTATGGGTGGGCCAGAGGCGGGGTGACAATTCCGCGTTGTTCACTGTGAGCAGGAAGGGGGCAATCAATGTCGCATGTGCTACAAGGCATATCCCACGAAGTTGCTGCCAAAAGAGAAGACCAAATAAGAAGGAGGAAGTTGCTGTGGTCTAACGCCACGACCTGAATATTCAATCCTGACTCGGGCAGGATGTCCTCCCCTTTTCTCCATCAATCATACAAGCATCCTTTCGAATAAACACATGCAATCCGTTTTGCTTATCAGGAGAAAGCAGAATTTCATAGCTTGACAAAATGAGAGTCACCTTCCAAAGCAGGTGCAGCATACTTTTCCCTTGACGGGCACGAGGCTAGAGCAAACTGCAAATACAGCAATGAAGGCAAGTGGATGGGTGGATGAGGCTGGATTGGGAGTGGGTCACCGGTGAGGGTAGTCAAGGGACCGAACTTCGGAAAGCGGCGCCTTCGATGCAGACCATGTGAGCACAGCATCTGTAAGCAAAGTGCGCCTCTGCCTACTACCAAGACCGCTACTGCTTTGAGTGCTGGCATGATCATTACTGCCACACATTTCACACACACACACAATGGCTTGCATCTGCTGCATTTCAATGCGGAAACTCAACCAAAGCGCAATTCAAGCAGCATTTCAGACACAGTATTCGGGGCTGTTTAAAATGGGGTGCAAAATTTGATGGAGAATACAACTCACACCCACCTACGCATACTTTTCGCCCCTTCAGTAGTCTCATCGTCCCATTCGAGTCAGATGACGTGGTCACGAAATGCCTACAAAATGCCTGCACAAACTAAAATGTATTCTGGCTAACTGTGGCGAATAACGAGGAGCACATACGAGGACTGGCATGAAGGCGCCTACCAAACGCACAAAGGGAAGAAGGCTGTGTAAGCAATGTAACTCTGGCACAACTGTATTTGGCATTCAACATATCATCCAATCCTTCGCTCCATTACTTCTTTCTGCTCCAAGTCTGCCAATGCATTGCAATAATCTGCGATTCCACGATAACTACCTAAGACATTGACACGACAAATGGAAGAGGTCGTGCAAGCGCCTCATGAATCCATCGAGACGGACAAAGAGCATAACCCGCCGCTGATACATCCGAGGGCAACACCTGCAATTTAACGGTTATGAAGATAACTCTTGAATACATTCCACACTTCCAACTCGCGAATGACCATTAAGACTACAGGCTTGCCGCTAGTTGTTAGTGCAACGTACTCATTGCAATAACAACATCAAGTTGACTAACTAACTAACTAACTACCTAACTAAATGCAACAAAGTTATCATCGAAATTGGGGAGAGAGTGGAAGTGAAGGCAAACTCACTTGCAATGCCAATCCAAACTGCAGACAACGTTTACCATGCCAATGACGATCGTGAGAGCCACCGCTCTTTGCGCCCATCTGGCACACTCCATACCCACCGTCTCGATCACAGCTATTCGCTTTCACCCACCAACTGGACCTGTCGAACTATCAAAACGATTTAATCGACGGAACACACGGGAGGTCATTGGGGGTAGTGATAACACCCAAGGATGCACATCAGTCTTTCCAAGTTAAGTGCCGATTCCCACTGTCGTACCGACCATCCAAGAGATCTGCTAAAGAAGAAAACAATGGAAGACTCTACTCTGAGAGACCGAGCCAATCCACTCATCACACGCCTATTGTGGAGTGCTGTTGGCAGTTCAATACCTCTGATACCCTCACCGATTCCCCATTCTGTCGACAGTGCTACAACACCCTTGGAGGAATTAGCTACTTTGAGCATTTTCAAGGAACCGACTTCACAAAGTCGCAAGTAGAGCCCATTGACTGACAAGTGGATCAGCTAGCAACAACAACAACCAAACATGAGCCACTTCTCCGATCAGCACAAAGGAGTCACTTTATCCACAACGTTTCACGTGCGGTTTTGTTCGATGATGAGCTAATTTGGACGAACTACAGAATGCATGCAGCGGAAAACAACATGACGCACACATCGCGGACTAAAATAACATTTGAACACTAGAAACGTCATCTTGACATCATCACGAATCGTGCACAAGGTGGTTTATGAGTACTCGTCTAAGAGCATACAAGGGACGCAAATGTGTTGACAAGGAAACAAATTACTCACAGATATGGACGCTGACTTAGTCGAGCCCACACCACTGCAAGCGCATCCTCAGCGAATAAACGCTGAACACTCCTAGTAGAAGACGCTTCAGCTTGAGACCCATTGCTAATCAGGTTGCAGGTTACCGCACGCACTCCACCGCTTCTTGCACGCGCCGCCACCTCCCTCTTCGTCTCTGCACACGACGAAGTTGTGACCAACACACCCTCCGTCTATCGCCTGTGAAGACAACACGATAGGCAATACCACATCAAGCATTCGTATTCAATGGACCATCAAGTCGACAGCATTCTCCTCTCAACCTCTGAATGCAATATGCACACCAGTCCCGCATCACTCCTTCAAACGGAAATCCCCATTTGCGGTGACCGCACGTCACCCAAGCGAAGATTATCTCCTTGACAAATCGATGAATGGTTGTTCAGTTTAAGTCCCAATGATAGGCTCAGCACGTGAGCACGAACAAAGACAACAAAGTGTTGCGCAGGCACATCATTTCAGACAAGTGCTG
Organism: Taenia saginata; assembly: GCA_001693075.2. NCBI lineage: Eukaryota > Metazoa > Platyhelminthes > Cestoda > Cyclophyllidea > Taeniidae > Taenia > Taenia saginata. The sequence continues at coordinate 17,331 of LWMK02000159.1, forward strand.
AAAAAACACCCCGACTTGGAGGTCTGAGATGCCGGGAGAGATTCGGAGTGAAGGCAGCAGCAAAATGTACAACAACAACAACAGCAGCAGCAGCAGCAGCAGTCTCACGGCACTACTACTCCCCAAACATTGTATCCCNTCACGGCATTACTACTCCCCAAACATTGTATCCCTCAGAAGAAATCAAGGTCGACAAGGAAGAAAGTGGGAATAAAACAACCAACTAGTACAAGCGACAACGTCCCCAAACCCACTCTGCTCTTCAGCACCACCTCCACCAACGTCTTTCACACTTCTCCATCTTACGCAGGCGAAGCAAGTACCCCAGACAAGTCCACAAACGTCTTCAAGAATTGCCTTGTCACAGGGCAACAACTCAATGAAACAAAACCGCATTAAGCATCACTGCTAGAAGTTACAGGCTACAGGGTGGGAAAATATAACAAACGCAAAAGATATCCCACACCAACTTTCACGCCCAGTCTAATCACTATGCTCAATACACGTTTCTTCCCAATGTCAACTAGTCTTTCGAGTTAACCGAAGAACTTCTACCTAATACACAAGGTGTTCAAAGCTAAGCACAAGGGTCTACCTTACATTATTAAATCCACTGCTTACAAATTGAACAAATGAATTCCAGGTTCTAGAACAGGCTAACGCAACCTACGTGAGCGTGAGGTCAACTGCAACGAAACACCCACCACGGTGGGGAGCGAACCATCGACAGCCCTGACATTGGCGGTGAGATGGCAATGGACCACATTCCCAGCGAAAGGTCCATGCTCGAGGAGAAAGCACAGACCCGCACAACTGCGTCTCCCTATCAAACGTCTCCATCAAAGCACTCCACAACTCGCCAAACCAACGCACTCACGGTTCGCACTTGTGCGCTTCCCTAAGATGGAGAAGGACGCAGTACGCACTACGCACTACGCACTCCGCACTCCAACTCCTTCCTCCTTTACCGGTCTCTAATAGAAATGACCACCACTACACATTACCTATTTCCCTCACGACGCTAACACCCTCACCACAGATGCAACAGATTCAACCGCCGTCCAAAAACTAACAGACGTAATAACCTTATCTTAAAAAGCACTATCTACCTATTCTTGTTTAAACCTCGCCAAGCTCTTTTCGCTACGGTCCAATGCAACCCACCTTAGCAAGACGGTGCACAACACCACACGTGCTTATGACGACAAACTCTGACAAGGCAACCGAACATGGTAAAACAATGAAAGCAGTGTAGAACAAACCAATATGACGAATGCTCACCAGACATGAGATATCAACTCCGGACTGACCAACAACTAAGACACAGGAGGTCGCTCAATGCACACAGGAGGAGGATGTCGTGACACGCGTCAAGAACACGAAAGAAGCCGCCAGCAACAGAGGCAGCGTCGGTCGTAGTAGCGGAGCAGATGCATAGGGACCAGTGATAAACGACATGGCAGCAGCGACAGCCGCTACCGACGCAGATGAGCGCAGCACTATCGAAGGAACGGTGAAGAAGCCCGTCCAAAAGTGTCGTGTGAGCAACGTCGTCGAGGATGGCAACAGGACCGGCTGCAGCTACTAACACATGGCTTGATTCAAGCATGCAGCATCACTCTTCCACGTCTGCAAATAATTGTCGTTGTCTCAACAGAACACGATCCCCGAAAAGTCTGATGTCCTGCCACCTATTGCAATCACACAAATGGCTAGTTCACATAAAGACACAGTTGCATACATAAAAGGCACTGACATAAAACGCTGCACCAACTCACGACTTAACGCTAGCCACAACACCCACTCAATCAAAATTCTCCTCGGCTTCGAGTTCACCGAAACCGCTGCTTTTACAAGGCCAAGCACTCCTCCAAATGACTACTTTCAAGAGACTCTACAGAAGTGTTTTCCTGTAAATCAGTCCACATACTAAGCCATGTCCACTTCACGTGAGTCTCCGTTCACGAAAGTCTAGCTCCACAAAGTCGCTGAGCAGCGGAATTTCAGAGTGCCTCGATAAGTCCAAAGAAGACCAATCATCTCAGCAAGTCGTTCGATTGCTTTTGTCACACGCTGCTCCCAACTCGTAGGAACACGGCCTTTGAACGACCGCCAGTATGCGCCAAAGATATTAGCCACATTGTGCCGATTTGCAGCCTTCATATTCTAAATGCCACTTCTTTAAATAATAAAGCCCATTGATTGAAAATTGTAAAGGAGCTGCAACTTCAGTNGTCTCCGTTCACGAAAGTCTAGCTCCACAAAGTCGCTGAGCAGCGGAATTTCAGAGTGCCTCGATAAGTCCAAAGAAGACCAATCATCTCAGCAAGTCGTTCGATTGCTTTTGTCACACGCTGCTCCCAACTCGTAGGAACACGGCCTTTGAACGACCGCCAGTATGCGCCAAAGATATTAGCCACATTGTGCCGATTTGCAGCCTTCATATTCTAAATGCCACTTCTTTAAATAATAAAGCCCATTGATTGAAAATTGTAAAGGAGCTGCAACTTCAGTTTGTAGTTTACTATGCCAATCTTTACTAAATATTTCGTGAGGGACATGTTGACTTTCATTGTATCGCATCATAAACGAGACCATTGGGTGCATTGTTACTTCTAGTTGCTTTGCTGCTACCTCTTTGCGCCACATGCTGGTAGCTGTGATTTTAAGTCATTACGTATCAGCAAAATGAAATTGCAACAAATCTGGTGAAGTGGATTCATGCAGTCAAGTTTATTTAGACTCCCTCAACTATGGCTGATAGGTACCCCATTCTAATGCCTTCTTCTGGATTTATGGCACAGTTTATGTGAGTGATATTTTGGTGACTCGCAGCGACCTGTGTCTTCTATGAGGGCATGGAGGCTTGGGACCACTGGTGTAGCGAGTTGACACCTCCCCAGTGACTGAGGAAGGCAGAGGACTCAAGCAAATCATGTTTGGCCAACATGTGAAAGGGGCTTGGGACTACTGGCTTGGCCGATCATCAGCTCATCCGCCGAAGCCAGCGCCACCAACCAAGTGCAGAAACCGAGAGCGGGAGTCAAACAAACAGCAAAGTGTTACACTAGCATAGCCCAGAGGCCAACTCACCTGGTGCAAATGAAACCACCAAGCCCCACTTTGGCCCCACTCCTCACTTCCCCGTCATACTCGGTTTCGGCTACCACGAGGGACCTAGTGCTGTGAAGAAAACCCACGACTAAGCCAGTCATCGAATTCATGCGCACCCAATGAGATACCTGGTGACAATATCACTTATCACAATTGACGTTTACACTGGATGTGGAGTTTTGTCTCCCAAGGTCTCTGCATTCGCACACTGGACAATGAGCACATTATCACCCTGCCCACAACCAGTTGTAACTGTGAATTGGCCTCATAAAAGAAGAGCCACTTGCCTTAAACTATAACAATCAATTTGTAAGCGAAGTAAAATCGTGCCATTGCACGTGCCGCCAAGACAGTGTGTTGGATGAGGTCGAGCATAGCATGCCGCCTGCACAGTTGGTGTCAGTCATATGCGTACACACATACATGCCCGCCAGACCACTTTGTCTTACACAAGAGCTTACCTGACCGCTCCTAAGCTTTCACAATCAATGGCATTATTTCTCNTCCACTTTGTCTTACTCAAGCGCTTACCTTACGACCTCTTCGCTTTCACAATCAATGGCACGACCGTCAGAGAATGCATAGTTGGTGTGGTTGGCGTAGTTGAAGCCACAGTCTAACTAAGCACTATGTTACCACGGAAAGTGCAGTCATTCAGTCCGCCCTACACACGACACAGAATTTCACGCATTTACCAATGATTTACCAATGCAGAGCGGTCACTCGCTAACTGCTCGAATAATGTTTGATGAAAAAGGCATTTTCCGTGCCTAAATCTGCAATAGTCCCATTTCCAATCACACAATCATGCGATTGGTAATCATCTGAATGCAAACGGATTTGGTCGCTTGCTGGAGACCAGCAAGCAATAGCTTCTGAGACATGTCGCCTATGTCTCCAATGTGGTAAGACCTATCCACGTCTCCCTGATACACACACTCCAAGGCATGATTTCCACCCTTTCCACCGCATTAGATAACCCCATTTAGAAGATCATTCGTCGTGAAATAAAGTCTGAAGTAGAGCCGGGATTCCTGCCGTCACTGGGAGCAGAAAAATCCAAATGGCTAGATTTTTCCCATTTCCCTCCATACTCATCATATGCGTACACACATACATGCCCGCCAGACCACTTTGTCTTACACAAGAGCTTACCTGACCGCTCCTAAGCTTTCACAATCAATGGCATTATTTCTCCACTTCATCCAACGTCTCACTCTCCCATCCAATGCAAATTGGATGCCACTTCGACATCAAACTTGAGCTCCAAACGCATCACTGTATACCATGTGGTAAAATCGCCCGAAGCGCATTTTGATGAGTTGATGGAGGTGAATTTGTTGTTTGTCGTCAGGGCACTCATCCATCAGTGGGGTCTAACACGGTGGTGGATGCGGCTCACAGGCGTATAACACGGTGGTGGATGCGGCTCACAGGCGTTGCAGGCTGAATTTTTATCGCAGGACAGTGATTTTGAGGCAGTCAAGCACCTCGAGAATAGCAATTTCAGCATGCTGCTTGCACAGATCACATGACCATTGTGCATACGCCTAAGTATTAGCTAATGGCGCGCCAATCCAAAGTGGTTCCCAAATACACGCTCATTAGATGACCTCTGTGTTCACACAATCATCTCCACTGTTTCTTGCATTGCCTCCTACTGTCAAAAGCCGCCTTTAGGGACGTTGAGCGCCCAAACCCCACGTCTATGCGCCACATTCACTGAGTTCAATTGCTGACTCTCCTGCAACGCTTGAGTGGTAGCCTGTCTCTCCAAACATCGCGTCTAATGCCTCCACTTGCCTCCAATCACCCACACCTTCCCTACTCCCCTCCTCACTTTCCAATAAGCTTCACGTGCACACGCTAGCTTCATTGGCTACACGGTCAGGAGGAGCAGGCTTATGATCCAACACGGAGATGAATGAAGCGATGCAATGTGGAATAATGGAGGAAACTGCCTGAATTTCCTTCGCATGTGAGTGGCCATCGAGCCACATATCCAGTGCATCACTGAGCAGCTTTGGCACCAGAATGGTTGGCCTAATGAGGAACGCGAAATGGAATGAGTGATGATTTCCAAAATGTTCCTCAAAATAGCTAGGAAGTAGAGAACTCATGTACCTATGGACAACATCGTCCCTCTGGATTTGAAGACAACACCAACATCACAGTGCAGCCTTCTGTTGCTTATGCTCGACAAATATTAGCATACCAATAAAACACTACTTTTGCAGTTGACAGTGTTTTGCTCAATGCACCTCACAAGAGTAAACCCATTTCCCCACCGATGACAGTGAACGAAGACGTGAAGAATTGCCGCTGTCATTCAACTATGGCTGAATGCTGTTGGTGTGTTTATTGAACAAAATGGCCGACAATGGCCAAGCGACCATTCTCCGGACTAAGGGAGGCATGCGATGGAAGAAAGAGAGCATTTAATGAAGGCATGCATTGAATTGTAGATTTCAGGGTGGTTAAAGCAGTCGGTGATATGCGGAGGCTAAAGAGAAAGTTCACTCAAGCATAAGCGTCATGGAAGTGAAGAGGACAGCAGTGACTAAGGCAGTGGGAGTCGCATTGGCCAAAGCGGAGGAGGTAGTGTTTGCTAAAGCAGTGGCATTTGCAGTGGCCATAGGTGAGGAAGTTGTGGTTGCTAAAGAGGTGGCGTTTGCAGTGACCATAGGTGAGGAANCTTAGCAAAAAGATTAATTTGGGAAGATTAAACGTGAAGAAGGGCCAAAGTTTCGTTGAGTAGTTTTAGGAGCACATGGTNGGCAGTGGGAGTCGCATTGGCCAAAGCGGAGGAGGTAGTGTTTGCTAAAGCAGTGGCATTTGCAGTGGCCATAGGTGAGGAAGTTGTGGTTGCTAAAGAGGTGGCGTTTGCAGTGACCATAGGTGAGGAAGTTGTGGTTGCTAAAACGGTGGCGTTTACAGTGGCCAAATCAGTGGAGGAAGGAGCACCAGTCATGGCGGTTGTAGGCATCNGTCGCAACAACACAAGACTTACACTTTGAAAGACATACCTCGACGGCATCAAACGCTCAGTTCATTTATGCATGGCACTCTCTATCAATACACCTTTCGGTGTCAGTCCATGAAACATTATTTCAAATAATCGCNCTGAGGCTATCAGGCAATATGAATGCATACAACGTGACTACAGGTTACCTACACTTTCACTCTCAACCCGGTAGTCATGCATTCCGACAGTGAGAACTGCCAGTAAATTTAACAAATTACGTGACTTAGGATAGGTAAACTTCACAAAGCCCTCAAAACCACCTATTCGTCCCCACCACTCTCCAAATTATGCCGCATTCACTTAAGGCTTGCACACGCTTGTCAATACGAGTAAAGCTTGAAAATGTATCTTACCTGTTTTCAGTGCCAAATTGCCATGTGTGAGTAGAGCTGCCAAGCAAATGAGGCAGAGTTGAAGAGGCATCTCTCGTCCAGTGGAAAGGTGTGATCACAAGCCACACACGTGTGCTTATAAGCATGTTGTGGAGAAGTGGGAGCCAATGCGATGCCTGCCTCTTGACCCACGGAGCAAATGGAGCATTCACACGCACACCGTGCAATCACACATCATTGGGTCCTTTGCGTGATTGCTTTGGGCTTCTTTAATAGCCTCGTCTGCTGTCCAAAATGGCATCCACCCCCAACTGTTTTGGGTTTGTACTTCTGTGGTGAGCTCATGTATGTTGGGCATGCAACTTGCACGGACTCACGAGAACTTGCAAGCTGGCACTAGGACCACGAATGCACAGAGGGTTGCGCTAGTCGACTAGGTGAACGTAGATCCACCGATAGTGGTGATGGGATGGCTTGATGCGGAGTCTTCGACGTGTTCCTTGTAGGATTGGTAGCAGACCCTCCCCCCTTCTCAGACACTCCCTTCTCCTGCATCCCAAATATGACATGTCCTTCATGACATCGTGGAAGCCTGCACATCGGCTAGCTCCTCACTGTCAGTAATGTGGCATGTGTGACTGTCTTTTGCGGTTGGCATGCTTCATTTTCTGTGGTGACAATGGAAGCAGACGATGAGTGGATGGAAAGAAGGCAGACCCTGATTTATTGCTGTTAACACGAATAAGTCAAACAGTCCGTCACACTATGTGTCCCTATTGATTCTGTATCTATTCTTCATGCTCTTGAACATCAGCAGTGAGGTAGGCGGCTGATGCCGCGGACTGCTCTTCATTAACACATCAAATTCACCTACTCCTCCAAAGCGCATGGGATGATGCATTAAAAGGAACGAATCGCAAATCTATATGAAAGCCATCTCGATCAGAAGTGAGGTGGAAGGCCTGCACCTCCAGTGGTAACGTACTGCTCAATTTGACTATGCGCCGTGACAATAGCCTCCTAGGATTTTGCACGCTAGCAATCACCATTTTCTGCGATACGACTTCAGTCTGCTACGACACCAACGAGGACTCAGAGCACTACCCCTGTGAGCCGCTTCCTACAACGTGTCAGACCCTACTGTTGGAGGAGTGTCCTGACGACCAACAACAAATGAACCTCCAATGCCTCATCCAAATGAGCATTGGGTGATGCATTTGGAGCTTAAGCTAGACGCTGCACTTGCATCTAATTTGCATTGGATGAGAAAGTAAGACGTTGGATGAAGTGGAGAAATAACAGCAGCGATTGTGAAACCATGGGGGCCATCAGGTAAAGCGTGAGTAAGCCAAAGTTGGCTGGTGAGTTTATGTGATTGCACCCACATTATCGGAACCGCCTGTGTAGACATCACATTGGAATTCCCACTCTTGGCATGCTTGACCTCTTCCAACACACTGTCTTCGCGGCACGTGCAATGGCACCATATGACTTTGCTTATGAAATGATTGCTCAGGTGGAGTAAAGCGGCTCTGTTGCCGTTGATTTCAACTCACACGCTAAAACTATTGTCGTTGCCTGAAATTTGAAAGATGTCTTGCATTTATTCAACTGTGTGAAGCTTGCGTGAGAATTGCATTCTACATCAGCAATCAAATGTTCCAAAATACACGTAGACTAGCATGACGAAGGTGGTTGAAGTGAGGAGCGGGTGGACTTCGTGCTCCTCGATGTCCGTTTGAGGTATCGCAACAGTCCTGAGTGATGTCGTTTGGTTGGTGATCCAGTTGACGTGAGTTGAAGCAAGCGTTCTCTGTCAATGAGGTTGCGCATGACTGGGACTGAAGGCACACACAAAATATTTTGATTGCAGGCTTTTTTGATGCCGTGGGAGAAAGGTGAGGGTATCGTAGAACCCTGAGCAAATGCGACAATCGGGCCTCATAGGAACGCATTGCACGTGGTCCAATTGTACAAAGCATTAAATGATGCTATCGAATGGCGTCCTCCACATTCTACATCTGAGAATAGGGGAGAGAGCTTACGGAGGATGCTTGACCACAACGTCGCTGATCCTCCTTGGCAGTTGTACTGGACTTGGAGTTCACGGCTAGTGTTGCTTCAGTTGTTAATAGCTTCCCTGTCGAGCACGAGGGCGAGGGAGGTGCCGAAGATGAACGTCGATCTCGACCCTTCTGTAACGGGATGTGAGGGATTCTCCCATCCGTAGTACATGCACTTCTTTCATACCGCCCAAGTTTGCCAGAAGCGGCATGGAGCAAGATAAAATTCATCAAAGTCGGATCCGCTTTCCGCTGCCACCAATGTAGCGTCCTGAGGCTCCCTTTAAGGTAAACGAAGGCGTAGTACTAGGGCAGAATATATATTTTGGAAACAGAGGGCCTGGGGGCTGTTGGCACGGCCCAAAGTTCGGCCAACCGGCTCAGTACCATATGGACACCCTAGTGACCAAAACCGGCAATTCAAACAAACAAAGTATTACATCATGTTTTATGATTTATGGCACAGTTTATGCAAATGATTTTTTGAGAACTCGTTGCGACCTGTGTCTTCCATGAAGTCCAAAGCGTTTGGTGCCACTGGTGTAGCGATTGGAGGCCTCCCCAAAGACTGAAGGAGACAAAGGACTTGAGCGAAAGACGCCTGGTCAGCATATAAAGGAGGCTTAGGGTTACTGGCTGGACCCAATGGTCAGTCCACCCGACGAAGTCAATATGGCCAACGAAGAGCCGAAACCGAGGGTGAGAGTCAAACAAACAACAAAGAATTGCAGTAGCATGACCCGGAGGTCAACCCACCTGGTGCTGTTGTGATGACGAGGCATCCGATTGGCTCCCTAGCCTATGCCACAAGTGAAGCAGCTAACCCACCTTGATGGCCTCACTCCTCTCTTTGCCGTCATCCTCGGATCTAGCCATCACCACGTACACAGTGCTGTGGAGAAAAATTCACGATTGTGCCAGTCATTGACTTCTTACGAGCCTGATGGGATACTTGAAGGCAATATCGCCTATCACCCGTGGCATATACACTGGATGTGGAGTTTCATTTCTTATGGTATCTGCATTCGTCGACTGCACGATGTGCTCATTATCATGCGTACCCACAACCAATGCTAAATCTGAATTGGTCCCATAGTGTTGTCCCTGAAAAGTAGTTCACCAAAATACAACGCATTAGAGGAAAAAGTTCAATACTTAATTCACCATAATGCTTTTACCCCAATCCTTACTCTCATTTGCATGCGGTTACCCGCTAAACAGATGCTTATGTGTAGTCATCCCCTTTCCCCATCGACATTGCCTTAGTGCACACCACCCCTGAAAACCCAGTGGCTGGTAATGCGCATTGAGCTTGTGTGATCCTGAACCCACTTGAACACCATTCAACTGCCAACGATTCTTCGCATCAAATCTGTTAAACGACAGGCAATGGACTAAATTGCGGCAGTGAGGAGGTCTCGCTTGGCACGTGTCACAACTTGACTACAAAGATAATTCGCTTAAAGGCAGTTACGGCACACTAACCAAGGCTCCATCCTCTCCTCTTCTTAATGCTCCATTCATGATTTGTCTCTACTAGTGAAAACATCGCCCAATTAAACGGTATGATCAGTCCCAGTCATGCGCAACCTCATTGACAGAGAACGCTTGCTTCAACTCACGTCAACTGGATCACCAACCAAACGACATCACTCAGGACTGTTGCGATACCTCAAACGGACATCGAGGAGCACGAAGTCCACCCGCTCCTCACTTCAACCACCTTCGTCATGCTAGTCTACGTGTATTTTGGAACATTTGATTGCTGATGTAGAATGCAATTCTCACGCAAGCTTCACACAGTTGAATAAATGCAAGACATCTTTCAAATTTCAGGCAACGACAATAGTTTTAGCGTGTGAGTTGAAATCAACGGCAACAGAGCCGCTTTACTCCACCTGAGCAATCATTTCATAAGCAAAGTCATATGGTGCCATTGCACGTGCCGCGAAGACAGTGTGTTGGAAGAGGTCAAGCATGCCAAGAGTGGGAATTCCAATGTGATGTCTACACAGGCGGTTCCGATAATGTGGGTGCAATCACATAAACTCACCAGCCAACTTTGGCTTACTCACGCTTTACCTGATGGCCCCCATGGTTTCACAATCGCTGCTGTTATTTCTCCACTTCATCCAACGTCTTACTTTCTCATCCAATGCAAATTAGATGCAAGTGCAGCGTCTAGCTTAAGCTCCAAATGCATCACCCAATGCTCATTTGGATGAGGCATTGGAGGTTCATTTGTTGTTGGTCGTCAGGACACTCCTCCAACAGTAGGGTCTGACACGTTGTAGGAAGCGGCTCACAGGGGTAGTGCTCTGAGTCCTCGTTGGTGTCGTAGCAGACTGAAGTCGTATNCCTTTTAAAGCGGTGTTGAGTTGGAGTCCGCCCCTCAATGTCGACGGACTTCTGATTGGCTATCATATGAAATACACATTCGACAAAAGGTGGTGGATAGAGAATAATGTGAAAATAGTCACTGAGTATGCCTTCGAAAATTTGAGGCCAAACAATACAATTACCGCCACTCTTTGTGCACGCATTGAAAAGGATAGAAAGTATTACTATGGCAACTACAGTGGTGAAGTGAACTTAACCATGCCAACACAGGAAGAATGTAAGTCCTCTATGCTCGTTTTATGGAAAGCTAAAACACTGTTCTAAATAGCCAGATTGAATCGCAACGAGCACACAATGGCACCCAGTTACTGCTGCTTAAGTGCTTGGGTAGATTCATTCACAGTGTTCTCTGGCATGAAACGCACATTAGAGAGTGAAATAGGCGCGCCTACTTAGGCGGTCCAAACTGTCTCGATGTGCGCAGCTAACGGTTGATTATCGTGCAGAAGTTATTTGATTCTTGTTGTTTCCAATTAAAGGGGAAAGAATGTTTGCCACAACCAGAAGACCCGCATCGACTGCCGCAATCACGACAGGCAACGAAACAACTGCGATCCCTGCAATGACCACTCCGATTGGTTCCACGTTGATGCCTACAACCGCCATGACTGGTGCTCCTTCCCCCACTGCTTTGGCCAATGCGACTCCCACTGCCTTAGTCACTGCTGTCCTCGTCACTTCCATGGCTTTATTGCTTGCGTGAACTTTCCCTTTAGCCTCCGCAAATCACCGACTGCTCCATCTACCTGAATGCTTCACCTCAATGCATGCCTTCATCAAATGCGCACTTTCTTCCATCGCATGCCTCTGTTAGTTAGGAGGATGGTCACTTGGGCCATTATCCGCCAATTCATTTAATAAATTGACCGACTGCGTTCAGCCATAGTTGAATGACAGCGACAATTCTTCACGTCTTCGTTCACTTTTATCGGTTGATAGATGCGTTCACTCCTGTGAGGTGCATCAAGCAAAACACCGTCAACTGTAAAAGCAGCGTTTTATTGGTATGCTGATATTTATCGAGCATAGGCAACTGAAGACTGCACTGTGATGTTGGTGTTGTCTTCAAGTTCAGATGGACGATGCTGTGCATAGGTACATGAGTTCTCTACTTCCTAGCTGTTTTGACGAACGTATTGGAAGTCATCACTCATTCCATTTTGCGTTCCTCATTAGGCCAACCATTCTGGTGCCAAAGCTGCTCAGTGATGCACTGGCTATTTGGCTCGATGATCACTCACCTACGATGGAAATGCAGGCAGTTTTCCTCAATTACTCAACATTGTATCGCTTTATTCATCTCCGTGTTGGAGCATAAGCCTGCTCCTCCTGACTATGTAGCCAATGAGGCTAGCGTATGTACGCGAAGCTCATTGGAAAGTGAGGAGGGGAGTAGGGAAGGTGTGGGTGATTGGAGGCAAGTGGAGGCGTTGGATGCGATGTTTGGAGGGACGCGCTAGGATTCAAGCGTTGCAGGAGGGTCAGCAATTGCACTTAGTGAACGTGGCGCATAGATGTGTGGCTTGGTTCCTCAAAATTCCCAAAGGAGTTTTTTGGCAGTAGGAGGCAATATAAGAACCAATGGAGATAATTATTGGAACGTTGATAGGGCTTGCAACAAAGGCGACATTTCTTAGTAGCTGTTTTTTGCTTGTTCTTTTCAAGCAAACTGATTCTTTTGCATCTAGCGGTGCTTCAATGAATGGACACTGTGGAAGTGACAAACGATATGCTTGACCGTCTAGTGAAGGTTGCAATAGGAGGGCGGTATTACATCGTCATTCAACAACCAAACGTTCTTAAATGTCGGCAACTTCCGTGATTGACGAGCAGGAAAGGATTTGTAAGGACAGCTCGAAGTCCTGAAACCCATTGCTGCATCCTAACATAGGCGAACCACTCCATTTGAGCAAAGAACTAGTTGACGTTGGCTCAAGCACACCTGCTGCATCAAAGTGGTTACACTTGGGTGAAATTTGTCACGTCATTTGCATCTCCAATCGTCCCGACAGTAACTGCACGCCTCTTAGTTCTCATAACGAGGATGGCTGAGACAGGACCTGATCCAGCTTGATGCGCCTATCTTCACTAAATTATGGTTGCAGTTAAACACTGACACGAATTTGGCTGGCACTTCCCGCTTCCAATCTTACTGCTCATGCTACTAGCAGGTGTTACGTGAGGCCGCACCGTCAGTGGAAGTGAGTGGAATTTGGTCCAAGCACCAGACATACTAAACTGCGTTCGTCACCTCTAACCAACAGTCTGTGAACAGGATTGTGGGGAGAGTGGGCAGCACTGGCAAACATCAGGAGAAGATCTAATTGATGAAAGAGTGAGCATCTATGTGTGTGAGCGAATGGATGCGATCATCCAACCCTTCCAAGTTGCAGTTTGACAGTGGGTATAGGTGAATGGAGATCGTGCCAGCCCTCTGTTAAAACTTAGTGCATTCAAATGATTAGCAACCTTGTGACTGTGTGATTCCGAATTAGACAACTACATAGCAGGGGACGAAAAATGCCTTTTTCATCAAACATTATTCTAGCAGCATTGGTAAATCATTGGTAAATGCGTAAAATTCTGTGTGGTGTGTAGGGTGGACTGAAGGGCTGCACTTTCTGTGGTAACATGGTGCTTAGTCTGACTGTAACTTCAACTACGCCAACGATGCAGTCTCTAACGATTGTGCTTTCGCTGCACGGCATGGATTTGCACTATGCCAATAGCCTCTCAGGCCTTCCCTACGGCAGCAATCACCATGTTCTGCAATACGACTTCAGCCTGCTACGACACCAACGAGGACTCAGAGCACTACCCCTGTGAGCCGCTTCCTACAACGTGTCAGACCCTACTGTTGGAGGAGTGTCCTGACGACCAACAACAAATGAACCTCCAATGCCTCATCCAAATGAGCATTGGGTGATGCATTTGGAGCTTAAGCTAGACGCTGCACTTGCATCTAATTTGCATTGGATGAGAAAGTAAGACGTTGGATGAAGTGGAGAAATAACAGCAGCGATTGTGAAACCATGGGGGCCATCAGGTAAAGCGTGAGTAAGCCAAAGTTGGCTGGTGAGTTTATGTGATTGCACCCACATTATCGGAACCGCCTGTGTAGACATCACATTGGAATTCCCACTCTTGGCATGCTTGACCTCTTCCAACACACTGTCTTCGCGGCACGTGCAATGGCACCATATGACTTTGCTTATGAAATGATTGCTCAGGTGGAGTAAAGCGGCTCTGTTGCCGTTGATTTCAACTCACACGCTAAAACTATTGTCGTTGCCTGAAATTTGAAAGATGTCTTGCATTTATTCAACTGTGTGAAGCTTGCGTGAGAATTGCATTCTACATCAGCAATCAAATGTTCCAAAATACACGTAGACTAGCATGACGAAGGTGGTTGAAGTGAGGAGCGGGTGGACTTCGTGCTCCTCGATGTCCGTTTGAGGTATCGCAACAGTCCTGAGTGATGTCGTTTGGTTGGTGATCCAGTTGACGTGAGTTGAAGCAAGCGTTCTCTGTCAATGAGGTTGCGCATGACTGGGACTGATCATACCGTTTAATTGGGCGATGTTTTCACTAGTAGAGACAAATCATGAATGGAGCATTAAGAAGAGTAGAGGATGGAGCCTTGCTCAGTGCGGCGCCCCTGGCTTTAAGTGGCTTATGCCTTCGAGTGAGCTGTAGGCCACCTCAATCTCTTTTTGTTGGAATCGATGGCCTAGCAGTGCAAAAGTACTAACAGTGTACAGCTAGTAATTTCATTATGAAAAATCGCATTTACACCGAAGGTAGGTTTTGCAGGGTTATGAGATAAAGCAATAATTGCGACATGTTGTATTACTTTGCTTTTTTCTATCCCTTTAATAGAGACACTGATTGTAGCGTCCCGAGGCTCCCTTTAAGGTAAAAGAAGGCGCAGTACTAGGGCAGAATATATATATTCCGGGAACAGAGGGCTTGAGGGCTGTTGGCACGGCCCGGAGGCCTGCCAACCGGCTAGAACAAGATGGCCACCCAAGTGACCCAAACCGGTAGTTCGAACAAACAAAGTATTACACTGATATTTCTGCTGCAGAACCGACATTTTGGTGTGGTTTCGTGGACCGTCACTTCGTTTTAACTAAATTTCACTGTAAGGCGCAAACGTTGCATTCCAGTTCGTATTATCTCGCACATTGAGTCTGTCAAATCGATAGCCTTTTTTCATTTCCCATGGGTATATTGTAGGCCATGTGCTTTAAGAGCAGACATTTGCATGTTAGGAGACTGTAATCTGTATCTGCCGTTGTAACTTTTATCCCGTTCAGTGAAATCTGCAAGCGTGGGTTTACGTTTACTCTAGTGGATGTTTCCAAGACAAGTGTTGTGATTGAAGAAGGGAGTGAGTGTGTCAATTCGCGTAACGCATTTCAAAACATAAAGTTGGCATAAGCTACCAAAATAAAAGTGGGCTCTACTGTAATAATTGTGGTGTTTAAATGTGTTTTGTAGGTGAGAGGTGGGAAGTCACTTTCAATCTGGTTACGAAGGAGCGTACTTCATCACTGGGGTCGGGGACTCCATCATTGTAGATAGGCTTACCACAATCGCCCTTTACCTATAACAAGGGAATGTCTCGCAATATTCCGCCTTCTAATAGCAAGGTGGGAAAAAAGGAGCATGTTTGGTGAGTAATCGAATGCACATAGTTGTGACGACTTAGATCACAACAAATTTTTAAAAAATTGTTCACATTAACTGTACCATAAATCACGAATTATGAAGCACTAAAAATGAGGTACCAACTAGTGATTTTGTAGGGGGTCTCAATTCGAATTGACTGTATGAATTCACTTTACTATAGTTTCAGCCAATTTATTTTACTGGTACGTAATGATTAAAAACTATACCTTTTGACACGTAATATATAAAGATTGCAGTAAAACAAAAGAAAGTGAGAAAACATTCAATGGATTTGTTTATAATGTAATACAGTGAAATTCAACTTGTCCCGCATGAAAGATTTAGTGAAGATTCGCGAGTTTCTTTACAAATTAAAACTGCGATTTACTGCTGACTTTGACCCTGTTTTGTTTCCTTTAAGTAAGCAGTATTTAGGATGAGATGGCTACGAAATCTGTGCAATTTGGTTAACAACATTGGCGCATACTGGCGGATTTTTAAAGGTCGTGTTCCTATGACTATTAAGCGGTATGTGACAAAGGCGATCGATGAAGTCGTCGATTCCGTGGAGGTTCCATGGAATGGGTCCGTTGGAAGTGGAACCTACATTCAACTCCGATGGATGAATGAGCCTTTGAGTCAGTTAGGCAGTGAAATAGGCGGACTGAGAT
Source organism: Taenia saginata (assembly GCA_001693075.2). Taxonomy (NCBI): domain Eukaryota; kingdom Metazoa; phylum Platyhelminthes; class Cestoda; order Cyclophyllidea; family Taeniidae; genus Taenia; species Taenia saginata. The sequence goes on from LWMK02000159.1 coordinate 33,610, forward strand.
TTGAAAATCAAGGAAGTACTTTGGCGAAGATAAAAGCGAAGGAGCTTGATCTGTTAGCTTTTTAAATTGTAATGACTAGTTGAGATTATTGGTCTTCCCTGGACTTATTAAGGTACTATGGGATTCTGCTGCTCAATGACTTTTAGTTTTAGGTTTTCGTTAATGGAATACTGTGACCTGGACATGGCCCAGCATGTTGACTGGCTTATAAGAAATCGTTTCGTACAGACTCTCTGGAGCCATCATTTTAAGGAGGGCTTGGCCTTGTAAAAACGGTGGCTTTAGCGAACTCGAAGCCGAGGAGAGGTTTGGTTGAGTAGATGCTGTGACTAGCGTCAAGTCGTAAGTTCGTTTGACGTTTCATTGCACTGCCTTTTTGGTATGCTAACTTTGTTTTTATGCGAATGAGATGCTTGTGTCATTACAGTGAGTGGTAGCGCATTGTTTGGCGTCATTGAAGTCTAACAGGCTTCTAATTCACCCCCATTATTTTGGCTCTCTTTACTTGCGCTTTCGCATTATGCTTTTAAGCAAGCAAAGTGTTTTGGACGTCAAAACATCTGTGAATCGTGCTCCGTTGAAACGGTGGCAAATAATTGCAGACATAGAAGATTCGGCTTGTTTGCTTGAGTTAAACTCTCGGTTTGTGTCTGCAGCCGCTCTCATCGCTATCCTCGACGACGTTGCGCACACGTTGCTATTAGGCGATACTCCCCACCGTCCCTTTGAGAGTGATGCACTCATCTGCGTCGATGGCGGCTATCGCTGCTCCCATGTGTTTTATCACTGGGTCCTCTACCCCTGACCTGCTGCTGCAAATGACGAAGTCTGTCTTTCTCGCAGCTCCTTTCGTTTTCTCAAGGCGCACCACCACATTGTCTTGTCGGTTTTGGGCGGCTTCCTGTGTCTTATTCTTTGATTAATTCTGAGTTCATCCTTCATATCTGGTGAATTTCCGTCATATCGGTTTGTCATGCAATGCCTTTATTTTTTTGGAAAGATCTGGTTCTCTCATCTGACTTCATTATGAATCCACGCAGTGTTGTCTACCGCCTTATTAAGACCGATTGTATTAAACCGTAACGAAAATAGCCTTACTAAGTTTAAACAAGAATTGGTCGATAGTGCTCTTGAAGGTAAGGTCATTGCCCCTGTTAGTTTTTAGGTAGTAGTTGGATCTGTCGCTTTTGCAGTGGGAGTGTTAGCGACGTCAGGAAAATTAATAATCTGCGTGGTGGTGCTCATCTTTTTCTCCGAGACTGGTAAAGAAGGAGAGGACTGGAGTACGCACTGCGTTCTTTTCCGTCTTAGGAAAACGCGCAAGCGCAAGTTGCGAGTTATGGAGCACTTCGACGGAGACGTTTGATAGAGCGACGATGTTGGCGGGTCTATGCTTTGTCCTCGACCGTGGACCTTTCGCTGGGAATGTGATCCATCGCCACCTCACCGCCAATGTCAGGGCTGTCGATGGTTCGCTCCCCACCGTGGTGGGTGTTTCGTTGCAGCTGACCTCACGCTCACGTAGTTTGCGTTAGCCTTTTCTAGAACCTGGAATTCATTTGTTCAATTCGTAAGCAGTAAATTTCCAAGTCTAATATAGGCTCTGGTACTTAACTTCGAGCAACTTCTGGACTGGCTTGATTTTTTTCAAGTTACGCTGAGGAAGCAATGGGCGCAATATGTAACGGCAGTTCTTTCATGGTAGCAGTCTTTCTCGTGTGGTGTGCCAATCATGGACCTGTCCATTTGTGCATGCGCATGATGATAGCTGGTGTGGGAAACCGTAGTAGCTAGTTTAAGCATCCTTATCCTTCACAGCTCCTGCGACAGACTTGCTAATTCTTGAGTGGTACGTAACAGTTACCTTTGTAACCTCTAGATTGGAGGTGTTGCGTCGGGGCAGGTAGCTACTTCAGCACCGGGTTTTCCGTGTCGGGACCACATCGGCACATCGGTTTGAGGACAGCCGCTTCGGTCGTCTCAATATCGTCGTGCAGGATTTTAACAATCTTCTCCTCGAGACGATTGGCGACTGCTGGGGTAACGAGTGCGCCAAGTTTGTCAAAATGTCTCGTCGCTCTTATCCTCTGAAAGTGGAAGAATTTGATCCCGGGGTAGAGGACAATATACCACCACCACACTGCTCTTTCAATGTCCTAGATGTTTATTATTGTAAACGCAGGTTCTTGTGGTGCATTGGTCGTTTTGGTGTGGAAATACTGCACTGAAAAGATGGATGATGGCAAAGGCTGACTGTGATTACGCTCTGGTTTTGTTGCTCATGAGTACCATCATGCACCGTAGTCTGATGTTCTAAAGCCACTCCCATGTTGATGGTGTTAGCACGAATGTTTAATCAAGACAATGACTTGAAGTGTGCTTTTTATGGAAGTTGAAGGGGACCTGTCAATGAGTGTTATTTCTTTGAGGGAATTTTCTGTTTTAGTTAACCACGGTACCAGTGGGTGATTCCCAAACCTGTTATTTTTGTACTCTTTTTTGCGCATGTCATTTTGTAGCAAAAATTATAGTATCGAACTTTCTGGATGCTTGTACTACACCGCCTTTGGTGTTTGCTGCGAATAGTAACTAAGGTCGTGATATCCATCTGGCGTTGTGACTGCGTAAGCTGTATCCTCAGCACCAGGTATCGTGTATTGTTGGAAAGTTTTTCCCGTTCTGATCAAAAGAGCCTCATCAGTCGAAGTTGGACCATAAATAAAACTAACGATGTGTTCCCCAAAGCAGTAGACAAAAGTAATACAGGAGCCAGCATGTAGCGGGATCTTCCCGTACCTCCTCTTCCTTCTTCCCCACCCTGCTATTGGAAGGCGGAATATTACGAGACATTCTTTGTCGTAGGGCTGTTGGGCAATAGCGGTAGGCTTATCTACGACGAGGGAGTCCCTGACCCCTGAGAGAAAGCACGCGTGTCCGCGACCAAGTTAAAATTGTCCTCCCACCTCTGACCTATAAAGCACATTTAAACACCGCAATCAATGCACAGCAACTCTGACTAAGGGTCAAGTTGAGTCAAATAGTTTGCAGAATGGCTCAGTGGTGTGTATGAACATAAACTACCGCTAAAACGCCATCCTTAAGAAATATCATATGAACTGTGCTCAGTTGTGTGCAAGACAAGTATAATATTGAAAACTCTTTAATTTGGATGCTTGCATTGTTAGTTATTGCAATCCTATGTCGCAAAATATTTTTCCCATCGCACTCTTCAAAATTGGCACTTTCTGTCGAGGACTGTTCAAAATTTTATTGAGCACCTTCGAAAAATTTGTACATTAACGATTTAGAGCTGTTCATCTTGCAATGACTTTCCTTCTTGTCTGTTTCATCTTCCTGAACTGTGTAATGTTGTATGCCAAGGTCATCGCGCGTTTTTGTGGCCAACTGGCCCGCTGACTCAATGCCCCGTGCCATAATGGGCTGCCTTGACATCAGTTTGTTTATGCCACAATCGAAGAGGTTCGACTGGTTTATGAAGGGTGAGCGCCTTTGAATGACATTAGAAATGGGTTGTTCTTATGTCTGCACATGCTCCTACTAGATAACCTAAATTTTATAAATATCTGCATAGGGAATACCGGGAACCCTGTATTTTTACAGTGTAGTACTGATAAGCATTTAGGATGGACGGTAAGTTTGGATGCCGCCTTTTTCTATGTGCGTTTCTTGGTGTTTTACGATTCTTTCGTACGTTTCGGACATCAAATTTAATCGTGTGCTAAGGTTATGGTGTTTGTCAATTTGTTCGCATCATAAAAGAGTAGTTGAACCCGCGTAGCTTAACAAACAGACAATCACTCTTTCAGATAGCTTTGGACTATCCTGGCACCAACACATCTTTTGGTGAGCGGCGATTTCTATCTTGTTCCCCTTTAGATCACTCACTCGATACTGCTTCTCCTTCAAGGAACTGTGTGAGTGCCGGCGTGTCACACCTGAATGGTTAGGGGCTTGCTACCAACGCCGTGTCTCTTATCAGTTGTATTCATTGTTGCGGTCCAGTCGTTCTCGTGGCAGAGCACACGTGTGCTGCCACTGCTTAGGAGGCTGAAAATGCTTGTCTGGTTCCTGAATTCACTTTTGTGTTGGTTCAACTGCGCAATGAAGGTTGCGTTTTACTTGGGTGAGTGTTTTTGTTTTCTTGACTTCGACTTTCTGACTGGAGTTTTGCACCTTAGAAGCAAGTGTCACGCTCCTCTTCATAGCTATTTGAGTGCCACGTCACACATGTGTGATATGGAGCTGTACGCAATCGTGGGTCTTGGAAAGATCGTTTACATTCAAAACATTAAAACTGATGAAGGGTGATTGCATTTTTTGGTTTTTGAGAAGAGACAGAGTGGCATGACTGATTTTTCTGTCAGACAGGCGGACCTTAGCTGCGAACGTCTTAAACGATGCTTCTGCAGCTGCTGTCTTAAGTGTCGCCTTAGGCTTCCCTTGGGAGGTTTTTACCATAATTAGAGTTCTGTGTGCTGCTGTGGTCTTTTATTTGGCCTCATGACCATAGATGGATAGGCAAATATGCACATGTGGATAATGTTAAATTTGTTCAACGGAAAGTGCTGAATCATACTCAGTTGCATACAAATCTTCGACTTTGCGACTACTTAGCTGTGCATCGTTTTGCTAGGCCAATTTGGGTACTTGGTCTTTGGCTGCTATGCTTGGGGTTGCTTTAAATTATCACCTGCTGCGCTATCCGAGAACAGGCTTGGGTGGTCACCGATTCTTTACAAGAGGCTGTTTTACCTCATCTCATGAAATCCATCTTCAAAATGTTGTAAGGGAACGCTTTAACCTGAGTGCGAATGGGGAGCAGATCTAGGTGCTCCAGTGAAGATGTTGCCATGCTATTTGCTAAATGGGCTTCTATGAGCTGTTCTTGGAACACGTCTTCAGCATCAACGAAAAAATCAGCAAATCTTTACTGCTTCCACAGCATTTACAAGCACTCGTTGTTTATGGGGTCTGAAGTAGGATGACTGTAGGGGTGCCATCAGGGTAATTTGTATAGGCCTCTTTTGCTAATAGGCTGTCTTCTTGAATACCTCCTTGAAACGTCTCTTTAGGTTTTATCATGCAAATAGGTTAGTACAACTGTATCACTAGACTAGATCGCGTTGTCACCTATAGATTGGTTTTGCAACAGAAGCACGACGAGATGTTTATTTGGAGGAGGAAGAGGAGGAAGGTTAGTGTTCAGATTAGATATTCAACGCGAGATTAGTTTTCACTGGCTCTCCAACGCCTGCTGAATTCAGGAGCTGTATTTTGAGGATTTTTTTAGAAGTTTATTTGAAGGCTTTTTCTTAGCCGCAACTTTGTCTGTGATGTCTCCTTTTCGGTCGAAAGTCGTAGTCTCTGTAGACACTGATTTCTTTTATGAGTGATTTTAATGTTTAAATCAGGGTGTAAATGGTTAAATTTACTCAAACTGTTAGGAAATTTGTTTTTGATTCACAAGTGGCCTGTGGTCCAAATCCAGAAGCCTATGTTTACGAATAAAGGCAATTCGTGTCTGGTACATGCTGAATAATAGAGCATTGCCCACTTGGCGTTGTCCTTGCAACGTTGGTCGCAATAAGTTGGTCATGTCTACTGACCTCACCCCGAGTTTTAATCACTTGCGCTCCGTTAAAAGGGGGGATTGAATCAGTGGATCCTTCAAATTTGAGCAAGTAAGTAAAAATGTGTCCTTATGTTAAGGTACCATCCAAGCAATCGTGTGAAGTGAATGGTCAAGTATCAAGGAGTATGGGAAGGCTTGCTACGAAAGAGCAGATAAGGTGGCCTCCAGGTATGGTTTGGGTTCGAGACACTACTTTCTAGGCACTTTATCGTTTCGAGTACATGTATGACTGCATTGGTCACCCTGCCGGTCCCTTTGAGGGCCCTAGAAGTGCATTCTTTGTGTGAATAGCAGTAAATTAGAATAAAACAGATTCTGCCGTTCTACGTTTGCTATTTCTTGTTCGAAAGGAAGTGGGAGTACAATAAACGGAAATTGCCTGCTGGGGCAGTCTGACTTGCGCTTTTAACGCAAGTAGCAACTTTCGCTGTTCTCAACATCAAAACAATTGGTGGTCTACATTAAAAAAACCGGACACCAGGTGGAGGTTTTAGCTGGCTGCCAACTTCACACCTTTCCCATCACTCTGTAAGAGTGTCGGGTGCTCCATCATCCAGCATCCTTTCGAAGATAAGTTACTCGCTACTGGTTCGTTTGAAATGTGGATGGATATCAAAAGAGGGTTGATATTGGTGGTCTAGCTATTGCAACAAACTTGGCAACGGGTGCGCAGTACGAGGAGGATGGGCGGGTGGATAAATGGATGGACAGGTGATGGTGGGTTGGTTGGGTATAATATGGGTGGGGTTGAGATTTGATTTAACTGCAGTTATTGTGTGCTATTAAAGCACGCATTTAGTGCGTGGATAGAGGCAAGGAAATCGAAACGTCACTTCTATGTGACTCTGTTAAAAAATGTGGTGTATCCGATTTTTCATTCGTATTGGAGCTAAGGAATCAGACACTAGTTGTGCTAGCGAGTCTGATGGAGAAAAGACAGATAGGTAAGGAAGAAAGTCTTTACATTGATAATTCTCTCGAGTCATCCTTGAAAACGTAGGGGGGCATATGACTGGAAATAGGCTCATTAATATCCTGTAGAAGAGTACAGGTGGAAGCCGTTTCATTGTCTTTAGTTTTCTAGCCTCTTGCCTGCTGATGTACTGGTGAGTAGCACTGACATCGGTCAGGGGGTACAGGCGTTCCACTTCCCGAAGATATTCTCACGCCTTGTGATCGGCGCACTGAAGGGCTTGGAGTCTAGTAATAGTGCTCCTTACTAATTTGGTCTTTGCTTAATTGTTGTCTCAAGTCTTCGTCTGGCATTTGATCAACCACGGGAAGGGAAAGCAACTTGTGCAATGCACTGGTAATGTTGGCAATGCGTGGTGATACAGTGGGAGTGTGAATCGTTCAAGACAGTGTTCCAAAGTGAACATCTGCAATCTTCCAATCGCGTTCAGCAAATAGATTTGTTTAAAAGTGAATTGGGGGAGGAGAGCGCGTGCAATTGAGTCGTGTTATTAACCATTGCAGCGATAACAGTGATGTAAGCATACCTTCAAGGCGTGTTTTCCTGTATGATTTTATTTCTGATATCACTGGCATTAGTCGACGTGGTTTTAGCAGCATTTGCATCCCGTCGGCTTGTGACCAAGGTGGGCGCGTGATTGATGCGACACCCAAATCTCAATACATCAAAAAAGTAAAATGAGGAACAGACTAGAAAGGCGTTTCGTGTGGTGTTTTGATTTGACAACTGTGGCGACTGAAAATAATTGAGTATTTTCTTTGCACCCGTGTAGGCACTCGCACAGAATTCGAGCAGAACTAATCGGATGTCCCTATTGAGTTCGTAAGTCGCCTTCTGGGAGGCAATGTGACGCAACACTTGGAGGTCAATGGGGTTCATCCACTCGGAACGCGTTTTGAAAATCTGCCAACCTTTCAGACTGCGGGAACAGTCAGTTCTGGTCCTGCGATACCTGGTCCTATCAGAATTCTAGTTTCAGGATTATTCAAGAGCGTGATGGGCTGTTCGGGATCCCAACGGAACCTGACCAATTGTTGTGATATGCCCCACCCTCACCACCGTCGAGACGACCTGGAGATGCTGAATATGGCAATGTTCGGCACACACTCCCTTCATCACCACCGCCGCCAGTGTTGGTGAATTGTGCCTGTAATGTTTCAACTCGACTAGGGTCTTGCGTTTTGATCTTTTCGATCCATCTAAACTTGTTAGTTTTTTAGTTACATGACTGGTACACGAATTTTATTTGAAATAAAGATATCTAACTTCTGTGCGTTTTGTCATTTTATTTCCTTTTAATTCATCATGCATGTGGACGTGTAATTTCCTTAGCAGTTTCACCCCATTACTCTGTGGTGGCCACAGTTGATGAAAGTGTTTAAATCTGAGCTAGTATGGATGGGAGTTCTACACGTTCATCTTTGTGGTGTGGGTTTTGCAACTTATTAACTGCTGTTCTAGTCTGAGCCACCCATCTGATGGGTGGCTCAGACTAGAACAGACTTATTTTTGTATGGGTGAATGTCACTGACGTGGTTGGGAGGTCAAGCACACTCTCCACATAACAAATTGATTTGGGATACCCATTTTACAGTGTTATTTGGATCATTGTCATGACTACGGATCGAATGTTTGGTCTAAGTCGTAGCACATTAAAAAACAGTAAATTAGGTTGGTTGTAACCATCCTTAGTCAAGAGTGGTGAGGAATTGGACAGCATTGATTTTATTGTCAGTCTTGGGTTTCTTTTTCAAGGCAATTAATCATACGTAGGACTAAATATGTCTTTCAAGGTTAATGGAGATCTTTAGTCTTAAATATGACCTAATGGTTTGAATCGCCTGTCACATTGATTTTTCGAGTAGCGATCACTGATGCTATTGAGTCATTCCTTCATGATTGACAGACGCAGGTAATTTGACTGAGTGAAATTTCAAGTCCCAATGCATCTTTATTAAAGGTTGTGTCAGGTGTCAATACTTTTGGTGCGGAAGAATCTCGCAAATAAGCACTAAAGGATTTGTTTGAAGTTACTCCTCTGAGTGATCGGACGAGTTCACTTCTCCTGTCGGCTATTTTTTTTCTAAAGCAAAGTTGATGTTGACCACTTGCGTTACTTTTGTAGGCGAATAGACCGTCTTCCTGCAGCAAGTTTCTCGTAGAGAAGTCGAGAGAGGATAAAGAGGAGAGACAGAGAGTACCATTTTTGGGTCGAAGGAAGGTTGATTTTGGCGAGGATGTACCATTTCGACGTTTTTCAATTTATCCCCTTGTTCGCCAAAATGGCAGCGATAGCTTCTACACATTCACAGCAACTTTGGTGGATCCCTTCAACTCGTCTAAAGCGGCTGTTATTGATGGTCCAAATTGCCAAGCGGAGATTGAAATTCTGCAAAATATGGTGAGTGGTTGCCTTTTATGGTCTCAGGGACGGTTCCTTGTTCTAGGGATGCTATGGTTATGCACCAGAAGATGAGGCAAGAAGGAAGGGCTGTGGAAAGCCTTCGAAGTTGTTCTTGTTTGACACAGAGGTAACTAATTTTGACCTTTTTCAGTTGATTGTATAGATGTTCTTTCTGTTGCATGGATTGGGTGTGTTAAGGGTGAGGATCCCGCGGGAATTCATCGAAAAGACGGCTTTGGTTGAGGGTGGTGCGGAGAAGCTTAACAAGGTAGATGAAATGATAACTTTTTTGCTGAATACAATCCCCCCATCGCTGAACTGTCTATCCTTCTCTGATACATTTTTCGGTTACTAACTCATCGGCAAATTAATTCAACACCTATTTACTTTACATCTCTTCGTCAATTCAATTGTCTCTGATCATTTTTACGGAATTTTTTAGTTTAATAGTATGTGCATTTTTATGCCTCATACAGTCACCCTGTATTCATCTCACCGCTCATGGATCCCTGAAACATTCATTAATATTTCTAATAGCCAGCTGTCTGAGTTGAATTCCTTCCATCAATTCACCCTGAATCTATGCAGCTATGCGTTCTTCCCTGGATGCAATACTCCATTCACGTTTGCTCTATCCACTCACTCCCCCCATGTTCCGATTCCATCAACACATTGCACATCTACGGCTTCAGTGTCCCTCGTCATCGGTGACGATAGATTAATATCATGGATCCTTTAGTTGAGGAATTGGATGAATTCCTTTTCACACAGTGGCTGTGGTCACTGATCAATCTTCTGATTTTTCCAATTTCGGTTTTGACCTTTTGGACTGTTTAGACACCCACCCATCATCTTTGGGACTTTCTCTCCTCGCCGAGTAATCCGAGTTCGGAGCCTGCCTTGACACCATTCCATCTTCGCTACGCGGCTTATTTGTATTATCGCTCGAGGGGATGGATTGTGCGGCCCGCCTTGACCTTGGGCGGTGTCGATTTTCTCCTCTATGCTGAGTTGCCTTGTCTGCGGCATGCTGCTTACGCAGTTATTGTGGTGCCATCATCTGCCACTCGATCTGCACGTGACGTTGCTGCACATCTACGTGTCGTATCATCTGTCGCCAAGGTTGTAAATCATTTTAACAGGCATCTCAATGTGAAAGAAGGCCGTACTTTGTGTACTGGTTTGCTTTCCTTTGCATTTTAGATGTTAATTATTGCAGAAGTTAGCACGCTGACGGAGGATGAGTGCAAAGGCAAGCCATGGGAGAGGGTTAAGAATTATACGATTGAAGAAACATTGCTTTCTCGTGCAACGGATGTTGTGTAGATCCCTATGTTCTGTTTGTAAATAAGTCGTTGTTTTCCTTACCTGGTAGCTTCTACAGCACTGTCTGCTCCATTAATAAAAAGAAATGTAAATAAATCTTTCCAAATTGTGCAAATAAAATTCTGGATTATCACTATACTAGCTCACTACTGCTTGCCTCTAAATTGGCCATTGAGTAAACGCAAGGAGGTCGAGTTGGTTGTGGTTGGCTTTGATTCTCTAATGTTAGTGTTAAACTTACGAATGGCAATATGGGTGACCGTCGCCACCTCTCCCATATTGAAAACAGTGAGAGATAGTTCTGTTTCATAAGGCTCTGAAGTATAGAGTGGTATTATTTGTCGAGAGGTGCTGAACTTATAGTCCCGCCACTGCTTCGCCACACGTCCTTCCGAATATGCCCGTAGATTGCTAGGCTTTTCATGTGTGCATAAATAGTTCAGACCTGTCGCACATAACTGTGGAATTAGCAGCATAGTTCATTTTACTGCTGTAAAGTAGGCAAGTAGGAGAACAATTCCTTATTGTTGATGTAAATGCATCCTACTTATTTCGTATTTCAGCATCCACTCTACACCTCTGATTAGCTCAATGTGTCATGCAGTATTTATCATTCCAGTACTTTTTTGGATGTGAGGAATTGGCATCCTGCAAAGTAATGATGGGAATAAGATTGAGGAAATAAGAAAAAAACTACAAGATGGGCATCCTGAGGAGTTGGCTGAATTCTGTCGCACAACCAAAATCTGATGCATCAGCCGTGTTGAGTGTGATCCCACGAAATAATTGTGCTGCGCTATTGCTCCGGTAGTAAGGGACTGAGGGCTTAGAAGTTAATCATCTTCCAGAAAGACGCAGTTAGGGATGACAGCTAGCACGAAACGCTTCTATTAAAATAGGTGGGTAGAGAGCGGTAGTCTACGTAGTAATAGTAGTGCAGTGTGGATCTTAGTGAATATCTATTGGTCAAGTTATCCTGAACTTCCAATTCCGCCTTCCCCATTAACTTCCGCTCTGTCTGTTGCTTCCTTTCCTCACTTTTCTGCACTTTTATATTCTTTTGATTTGGGGTCTTACTTGTCACATTTTGCCTGCTACTTGTGGTGCTGGTGTGAAAAATGTTTGGGCTATCGCCAATAAAAAACCAAATCCATGAAATGCTTTTTACTACTGACAGGTCACTTGGATCTACCGTCGAAAGTAAGGGTAAGTGGGGGTGGCAATCCCTAAGATGTGTACCATCTAATGACAATAACTGCTGAATTGCAACCCCCAAAATTAATGCTAGCGCTATAAACAAGGGTCGGTTTTACTCTAACACAAGACGTTGCGCAGGCTTGGACAGCGAAATGGAGACTTAAAGCAATTAGTTAGCCTTCTCTTTTGAGTAAGTGAATGGCACCAACTGAAATGGCAGAACAAAATAAATGTCAAATGCGAGTCCTGCACGTGTCGTGCATGGTAGAATACGGGGTTATTGGGTTGGTGGGATGTTACGAGGCAAAGAAGTAGATTAAATTAAATAACTAACCATCCTTTAGTCCTTCTATGACTCAAAGAGGGGTCGTATTTTTTGCTGGTATTCTGTGTTTAAGAACGCCTTATTGAAGTACACCAGTGGAGATGAAAATGAATGTTACCCAAATGGACCACAGTAACGGTAACGCCACTGATATAGTTGAAAAATTTCATCGCTACCTGGAATTGGCTGCGTTGACCGGCTCTAGACAAACTTCATTCCTTTATTTTTGCTCAAAATTTGCTACCTGATGAAAGAGGACGTCAACTGCTCCATTTTGAGCTGGCAGTTGGTATTCAGGCCAAATTACCACCGACAGGTTTACTCCTTTTTAAGGTGACCTCACTTTGGTTGTGTCAGCTTTTAAGTCCTCCATGCTCTAATAAATCTCATTCCTCCGCGTGTTTTCAAAAGCTCCTCGCCACTCCATTAAGGCAACATGGTGCAAATACACACGCACGCATTAAACGTATTATCTGCCAAACCTGCTTTACGCTTCGCAAGTCACAGCTCATTGTTGTGGCTTCCATAGGGGTTGGTTAGTGTTTAAAATTGTAGTGAAATGGAAGAGGGATTCAGTTTTCGATCGTTTTAGATATAGCTATTCTTGATTTTACACCATTATGGAACAAATTTACGGTTCTGGCGGAAGCGACCTCAAACAGCCCACCCCGGCTTTATTGAAACTCATGGAGTTGAAGCATTTGATGGGACGAAAAGGATGGCGTTATGAGAAAGTTATAGTCGGCAATATAAAACTTGAGACGGCTTTGAAGTAAGCAGCCTGAGTCACCACTATTGTTAAAGATTGTCCCTTCGGTTCTTCTCTGCTGTTTTTCTATGAGGCGACTTCATTGGGCCCCACATCAGATTGTATGACTCCCTGAGTATTGGTCCAGGTGCAAAAAACACATTCGAGTCTCGCTTGAAAGCTAGCTCTAGAGGATTCATAGCAACATCGTTTAGCAGACCCACGCAACGGACGAAGTGACGGTAAATAGATAATTTGTTAAGAAAATAATTTATTTTAGTTCCTATTAATTTCCTGAGATACAGATGACACGCAATATTTTGCGACATGCGATAGAATGGGTTAGTAGGAAGTCAGGAGAAGGAATTTAATGCATGCAACGCCTCGTAGTAGCTAATATTTTAGCGTTTGCGATAAAAAATGTACGGGCTGCCACAATGATTGTAAATTTTGCATTAAATAACTCGAAACCTATGTCTATGCTTGATATAATGGCTCATTTTATTACAAAAGCTGTGCAGCCAAGAAATATTTGCTTTATTGCATTCGACACTAGATCTTTAGTGACTTTATAAAAAATGCATATGACTTTCTTATAAGTGGGAAAACGTAGGCCAATTTTGTTAAATTATGCACTGTATTGCTTTGGAGAGATAATTACTGAAGATTGTAAAGTTTTAACAAGAAACCAAAGATCCAGGACGACACGCTTCGCTAGTCTGTTGACCAGCAAAGAAATGAATCAAATGTGGGTATCAAAATATTCACTTTTGTCATCACTTCAGAGCTTGGTTCTGAAGGATCCTGAATAAAAGGATTGGAAGTTGATGGCTGATCTTCCTCGCGGATCGAAAGCAAGTCCGTCATCCGAGTAGGTGGATTTAATTCTGAGTTATTTTTTTAACCATGGGCAACTGCTACGGTGTCACCAAAATCAGCGGGCACGAGCTCACTGCAATTAAATGAGAATAAAACATCTTGGAATTAATCTGATATTCTTAAGCACTAGCAATATGTTTTAACCACGACATTTGGCAGAGGTTGTTCACATTTGATCGTAGACACTTCGGTACGATATTACAGTAGTGGTAGTAGTAGAGGAGAGTATTTTTAAACCGTTTAGCCACGACCTGACATCTGGCTACCCACCAGAGTACTTGCATATCACCTTTAAGTGTCTACAACATTAATTTATGTAAGTGCACAAAGGTGAATGTCAGCTCAACCCCCAGCGTTCTTCGAGTTCCACCTAATCGCTTGTGCAAAAGCTCACCGTCTTTTAAAGAAATTTATCTCGGTTGGTTGAAAACAAAGTAAGTACCTTTAACAATTACACTTTAATAGATTTTTATTCGTAGAAAATAGTAGAAATGTTTGCCAAAATGGCCTAGAAAACACATTGAAGTCGAAGATAAGTGCATAAACCCAGGTGAGGGCCCTTAAAGAGATAGCCGAAAAACCACCTTCGAATTACTCCTTTTGTAGTAATGCTTCTCACCATTCCTCCTTTGAAAACATAAAAATTAAACAACGCTACTTTTTCGAGACTTATGCAGTTTCTTCTCAGTTATCGTGGATTTGGCGATGGAATGACTAAGGTCCAATGCTTGTCCTTCGCGACTTGGTCAGAAGTGTGAGACAGGTGAGGCGCTTTGAAACGGCGATGCCTACAGACAGCAATCAGGTGTGAGTGTATGCACGGATGCCCTTTCAGTGATACTTCATTTGATCTCGATAGAGCACAATTACTATACATAAAATCCCATTATCAGCACTGCGACTATCGTCTGGTCGAAGTTGTGGGTTCAAGGCTGTGTTTGTGCAAGGCGAGTGCTGCGAGATGTGTTATCAGCGCGATGTAAATGACTGTGACTCGAAGCGATTATGCTGAGCTTGTTTGCAACTAACACTCACTGTCCATGCATGTGTGTATAGATTGTGTCAAATGGGAAATTAAGTCATAAATATGGTGTTTTTGTAAGTTATTTGGGGGTGAACTCGCCATGCGACAGATTGTTCCGCTCTACTCCTTGGACAAATCAGTATAAATGTAAGCAATCCCAATCCTTGAGATGTGAACGTCAATCATGAGTTACATGGACAAAAGGCTTTTTTCTTATTTGGTTCCGATCTCTTACTTACCTCATTTCCTCAATTCACCAACAAGAATTATACAATTTATGATACCACCACCTCATTAAGGATTATTTAAGCTGCAGGCGATCGCAATTTTCTTTATGAGCGCTCTCTGTACTGCTTAGCACGCTCATCTCTCTATGATTTTCTGACCTGGATTGCCACTGTCTAGATCCTAATCAAAGCAAATAAAAAGGACTCTGGATAGATCCATGTAACAATTCTTAGCAAATTACTCTTATATTTATTTACTTGACTTTGAGGTATATATCATTTACACGTACACGTATGAATTCACCTGTGACAAATTAGGTGCACGCAATGAACAGAAGACGTATGCAGGCCTTAATGGCCCTTATCAGAATGTATCCTCTG
Organism: Taenia saginata; assembly: GCA_001693075.2. NCBI lineage: Eukaryota > Metazoa > Platyhelminthes > Cestoda > Cyclophyllidea > Taeniidae > Taenia > Taenia saginata. The sequence goes on from LWMK02000159.1 coordinate 48,747, forward strand.
CCTAGTGATTGGTTGTTTCTTCAACATTACTATTTTTGCTTTCGAAATTTTTACCTATACAATCATTAAATGCATCCATTTTAGTGTCACCTAATCTTCACTCAATTTGCTAAAGAGAATGGTGTAACTTCTGCTCCTATTCTTCATTTGCACGCATCATTCCAGACCTCATGATAAGTGGCAGCGTTATCAAGCGAGAATTATAAATCCACTCCAAGTGCGTCAAGTTCATGCTCGTTCCAAGTAATTTCTCAACTTATTTTTAAAGCATTTACACAAGCAGAGGTAGAATGGATGCAAACCTTAAGGTAGATGTACCACATTACCAGAAAAATTTCAAATTGTCGTTACTTAAATATCATTTCGCCTCCACCATCAAAGTCAAGCCGTCCTTAATCTTCGAGATAATGAGGAGTAGGAACTTGTGCATACATAAAAAAAAATCAACTTTTGAAAGCTCATATTTGGCAATTTTAACAAAAATATTTAGAGGTTAGTTGCGGATTTTTTTTCTTTTCTTTACAGTTCATTTTACACACGCTGAGCTAAAAATATTTCCTCAGTACCATTAGTCCATTTTTGAAGCAGTGCAGTAAACTAAGCTAAGCTAAGGTAGGTTAGGTCTGGCCAGGCTTGACTAGACTTAGCCAGATTAGGTTATCTGCTCTATCATTAATACTTCACCTTAAATCGAATCGACATTTTGTTCACAGACACCGAGGAAGAGTCATGAATGTAGATTTGAATGCACTGTACTTCGTCAATGACTTGTATTATTTCTTTTTGCTTACTGTCCCTTTTTATCCTAGTACTTGTGTCTGTTATTCCTTTCTGCTATCCTAGCTAATCATGAGCCCTTTGTACACTCGTTAGTTAAAATGAACACGTCTATTAGTTCCAAGCTTGCGATTCGCACTGTAGTCGAATTTCTGTTTCATTGCCTGCGTACATTCTTAGTCCTTTTAGGTGCCTATGTGGCTATTCCATTGCAAAAGCTAGTAAAATAACACATCTTTCCGTTTACCTTGTGTGACCATGTTAGCACATAGCTCTGAAGAAATATGCACTAAAACCCTTCCTCAATTTACCCATCACATAGTCCAGACTCATATTTCGTTCCTATAGACAGTCACCGCGAGTGGCACATCATAGCGATGAGTGGGAACGCGCTTAATTCTCGTATTTTTTTGGCCTTGATTAAGATACACTGCGCGTGTGTATTTGTAAAACGATGTGCACTATAGTTCATCTCATCTTCTCCTCCAAACATTTCCTATCAGACAGATTTCCAGCTTCATTTTGGCCCTGGTAGAAAATTGCTTACTAAGTACTATTTGCACATAGAATTTTTGCAATCAATTATCAATCCCTAACAAATAATGAGTAAAGATAACGTGCCTTATGTATTCAAGAAAAAATATGCAAGCTACAACACTCACCACTGCTTTACGTTTCCAAAGTGATCAAACCCAACGTTATTATGCAAATGCAGTCAAGGCCGTTGCTGTGATTGGACGCTTTTAAACAATTCTATTTGCTGAACGCGATTGGAAGATTGCAGATGTTCACTTTGGAACACTGTCTTGAACGATTCACACTCCCACTGTATCACCACGCATTGCCAACATTACCAGTGCATTGCACAAGTTGCTTTCCCTTCCCGTGGTTGATCAAATGCCAGACGAAGACTTGAGACAACAATTAAGCAAAGACCAAATTAGTAAGGAGCACTATTACTAGACTCCAAGCCCTTCAGTGCGCCGATCACAAGGCGTGAGAATATCTTCGGGAAGTGGAACGCCTGTACCCCCTGACCGATGTCAGTGCTACTCACCAGTACATCAGCAGGCAAGAGGCTAGAAAACTAAAGACAATGAAACGGCTTCCACCTGTACTCTTCTACAGGATATTAATGAGCCTATTTCCAGTCATATGCCCCCCTACGTTTTCAAGGATGACTCGAGAGAATTATCAATGTAAAGACTTTCTTCCTTACCTATCTGTCGTTTCTCCATCAGACTCGCTAGCACAACTAGTGTCTGATTCCTTAGCTCCAATGCGAATGAGCGACATTGTAGATGAACAGCCAAAAGTTGGGTATGCAAGACTGGAAGGTGCGCTTTGCATCAACCCTCCTTGTATAAGCACGTATGAGCCTGTCAGCACCTAGTAGACCACCACATCCTGTTTCATGTTAGCAACCGCATCTTCTGTGCTTGTGAATGAGGTGGTACGAGTGAAGAACATGATGAAACAATTGGAGATTACTGTATTTGTCATGCACTGGTACATTTGCGGAAATTAACAAGAGAGGGTCTATTGAAATCATGATAGTGTTTGATGATCACTTGCCTAAAATTAGCATGCTTAACATAATTGGGCAAATTTACTCTCTACAATCAGAAGGAGATCAAAAGGGTCTCAACTACACGCATTGATGAGTTACAATTAGCTCTTAAGATTTCACTTTGTTCTTCGCCTCTTTTGTATCGTAAAAATGCATCCCTCAATGCTACGCATTTAAGGTGACATAGCGTTTTAATTTCAACGATTCTTAGGCAAAAGAAAATATCACTGCTTACCCATAAGTGATCTACTCTGTATATCACGCTTCAAAGGCACCGATTCTTCCATACAAGATGGTTTTGGAAGTGTATGGGGCACTGCAGACAAAATCATTTACCACAGAGTTCCAGCTAAAAATAAACAGTGACATGTGCAAGGGAAATTTGCGTCAAAACCAGTCAGGACATGTCCATACAGCAAAAAACTTATCCGTGTAGAGACCTCATCGCACTATTTATACCACCGTTCTCCGCCGTTCTCTAATCATTAACCAAGATCTAAGCATTTATCACTTCTTTTTAACATCAAGCATTGATGCAATAAAAGGAGTTGAGATTTGAGAAACATGAAGAGGTGCTGCTATGGCAAGTTTACAGGCTACTGCAGACAAGAAATTGAATGTACTTATCCACTGTAACTTAAGAATGAGGCTAAGGTAACGAAATGCTGTCTCTAAGTGTGGTTTTAGTAGATACTATGACTCTAAGAAAAAATGGCGTACCATCATCAGTGATGAGAATAATTCCAGGTTAACTTGGCGGACAATTTAGAACCTTCAGTGGCATCTAGCAAAACGGAAGTGGCTAAGTAAGTAGTTGACCTCGCACTACCTGGAGGAGTGAAAATTGTGACTGCATTGACAAGCAATAATGCGTACTTAGAAGGCTAATCAACGTGTGATAGGAAGTAGCCTTTATATTCCATCTTATCATTAACAATCCGCGAATGACTTGCTCACCTGCATTTTATGCAACACTTATGATGGCAAAGCATCCCATTAAAACGGGATTCGCGAGTGAGGAAAAGTCATAGGTCTTGTGTTTTGCTACTCTAAGAGCTTTTGGTAGACTAAATTGTCCACAACATGTGCTGCTTTCTTGCCACAGAAAGGAAAAAAACATTGCAGAAGATGACTATTAAAGAGTCTTACCGAATCTCAACTCATGTTTGTCATGTAAAAGCTAAATAAAGTCACTCTGCAGTTATTGTAACTGAATGTCTTATTTCTATCAACAGATTTTATGCATTATGTCTTTTAAAATTTGGCGGACACAAAAAAAATTGCAAGGGAATGGTTCATGCGCCCTATTTTCGCGCAAGGCTACTTTGAAAATATTTTCACTATTTAGGCCTTTTAGATTAAGCTTTGCACAGTTTATTTTACCCTTACGACTTGAAAGGCAGAAAAGGCCTGCGTGAAACCATAAGCAATGGAAATGCAGTCCCTGACGTAATGAACGCATTCTTATTCATACATTCGTAACTTTGAAGTGGTGATGTTTAGTTTAATCACCTCATTAAGTTGATTTGAAGGCAACGAAGTTCTTGGAGTTGCCCAAATTTTCCTTCCCGATCCACGATGCTCATTAAAAGTGACACGAAAATTTCATGGAACGATTTGGAGCCTTTAACTTCGGAACTTACTATGACCGCTCCATCCATCACCTCGTAAAATCTTCCATCGCAGAGAATTCAGCATATCTTTATAATAAATCCCTCGGGCTGTAATTCAAGAGTTCCCTCTCTGTGTATGGACCAGGTCAGTTGGAAGTGAACAATGCCAATTCAAGTGAGTAGCTGTGGTTCCGCAAAATTGTTGCTCCTGATTGATTGTCGAAATTCTTGCCTGTTCTAGACGTCTTATTTACTAGGACTGTCGCTTCAAGCACCTTTGACATGTTGAGTGAGGGTTTTGGCTACTGCTTCATTGCGATGATAGCGACTAGTATGACAGTAACCTTGTATGTGACTCCTCAGTTAGATGGGCATTTGCCAAGGCTTGGGTGTGCATATGCACACATCAGCATGCGGATCTTCTTGGTTGTCTGTGTGTTTTAAGTTGTTCAACATCAGTTTGGGTTATAAAGGGGCATTAGTCTACATTTAACTTTTCAATAAAAGGGACTTTATTTATTAAACAATTCGGGTTTGTTAAATGTGTACATGCAATAGCCATGTTTGGGATTAATCACTTAAAGTTTGGAAATATGTGTGGTTTATTCGGCTACTGAAAGCATTCTTCCCATTTCTCAAATTCACGGTCATAGATAGCTCTCACACATAAAATTATGGACAGCTCAGATTCTCCCATTTTTGATTAATATGCAGGTGCTTGGATTCGTCAATCAAAATTGTTCAAAATCACCAACTTCCATGGGTGATTGTCCTACTTTAATCAATTTCACAGAAAGCTTTGTCTCTTCTCACTGTCTGACAGGCGTTCCATACAGTAATTATTTAGTCACACATATGCCTGCTATTTTGATAAAACGAGGGTCGCCTCTGAAATCCTTATAACTTTCACACGTCTTGTTAACAAGAGGCTGAGTTTGCCTTTACTGAAGTTTGAAGAAAGCTTTCAGACTCAGTTCTTGAGATTTTACCCGGAATCACGCGTAAGAGATCATGTTGGCTGCATTCCACCATTCAAACACATCGCCAATTAAGTGCCTCATAGTCATCGGTATACAAGTGAAATTCCGGGTTGGAGAGGAATATTCCACCCAAGCATGTCAATTATTGCAATTTAAAGTAAGTGACTGTCAAACATTAACGTAGTTATAATAGTTTTTCTCATGTTACTTTCTGCAAATTTAGCTAATCATAACGAATATGGTAATCACAAAGCACCTTACCATGGTTTTTTCGTGCAACTTCATCTATAAGCACAGAAGATACGGATGCTGACATAAAACAGAGTGTGTCTGTCTGCTAAGAGCGAACAAGGCTCATACGTGCGTAGGCAGCGAAGGTTGGTGCACAACGTGCGTTCCGGCCCGATATACCCAGCTTTTACTCATTTCCTTATTGGCTCCTCATCCGCAAGGCCATTCACTGAGCGTCCAATTACAGCAACGGCCTTGACGAGATTTGCATAGCTACGTTGGGTTTGCTCACTTTGTAGGCGTGGAGCAATGGTAGGCGTTGTAGTCTGCGTATATTTTTTTGAATGCTAAGTAGATTTTATTGCAAAATTTCAAAAGTATTTAAGCATTAGGCTTGAAGGAATGAGTGCATCTCTCGTCTACCCAGGGCACGTCAAGTTTGCCTATTATTTATTAAGAAATAAATATTAGCTCTGTGAAAATACTACCTTGATAAGCTGCATCATCCGCTTAGTGCCGGACCGTTCAACATCTATCCATCCTTGCATCCACTTAAGCCCTATCTGTTCAGACGGCAACTCTTCCATGACCTTATATTTTTATCAGAGACCATAAAGTTATCTTACTCCTTTCGCACATTCATCCCCACTGCATCCCAAGCTTCCACTTCGAATCTGCCAATCTATTCCTTTGTGATAAGCTATATCCATTCCATGCAACTTTCTGTCTTGAATCCCTCATTTTTCGCTTGATTTATTTACCCTTTCGTTCGTTCATCGATCAATCTCCCTTTTTATTCAGTTCTTCGACTCTGACCTCCACCCTCACTGACAATCCTTAATTTATTTGGTTCATGTGTTTCTCGCAAATTCTTTGTCTTCATTGATGAATGTGCTGGATCACGTAATTATTCGCTTCATCTTAGTTACTTCCTTTTCAAGGCAAAACTGATGTACTTTTCCGATGGTATCCGTCAAGTTGATTACATAGTCGCCTTCCACTTTTCCTCTCCATCCGACGAGGGACCACTTAAAGAATTCTTGACCAACCTCCTCCAACATGGCGTCAATATTGAGGTAAGCGAGTGGTTTGGGAATAGGAGTGACTACACCACCTTATTCACCAAAAAGCAAATCATCAAAAGTGATATTCTTTATTAACGAATCTGCTTTTAGCCTAGCAAAAAATTTAAGAAGGAAGGAATTTCGAGAATGAAAGAAAATGCTAAATATTGCGGTCTTGAATCTTAAAATAGAGCTAATATGACTTTTCCACATACCGTAGAGTGGAAAATAGAACTTGATTAGTTTTTGTTCAATAACTTTGCTGGCACCACAGAGTAAAAAAATTGTCATCCACAACGATTGAACAGATACACCCATGAGGAGCATCTGGTGAAGGCTGTGGACGTCGCAGATAAAGAGTGTGAAGTGATTTATGCAGCACCCAATACTGATTATTGAGGCAACCTGAAGACATGCTAAATGGGAGAAAGGCGTGCACCGTACCCAACTTCCTTATAATTTAGGCATTTATTACAACACTACCTGTGGCAAAGAGTAACCAATCTAATGGTATCCTCTTCAAATGATGAAGGCTAGATTGTGGAAAGTCGGTGCATATGTGAGGCTCGAGGGCACTAATGCCCACTTAAGGAAATTTATTTTTAATTCAAAAGGTCTAAGCTGCTTATAAAGAATTTAACTGCAATGTTCACCACCATATTGACCGCAATCCTCCTGCACAGTCGCTCTCCGAGCGGAGACGAATAAATACATAATTTTAGCCGAGGATGCAAGGATCAATGGTTCCCCTTCCAGACAGAGCTTATCACCTGATGAGCAAAGTGGCAGAAACTTAAAGCTCTCCATAATTTTGAGCAGATACGATGGCTAATCTACTTAATGCCACCTAAATCAACCAAGATTTGGAGCCTTAAGGGCCGAAGAAAAGAGTCCAATTTACACGCACTGACAAATGCCAAATCGCTTCTAAGACCTTCATCGTGCTCTTCACTCCTTTCATATCGTCGAAACTCACTCAGGCCGCTTTCTGACTAATCCATGATAGAGCATATTTGTTTTTATTCCAACTCCCTCCAAGCGAACGAATACATCAGTGGGTATTCCCAAACGATCCACTCAATTGCCCACATTTCCCAAAGTACTTTGTAAATTGGTTTTGTAAATGCTTGTTGCACCACAAATTCATAGCTAAGAACCAACAGTTGAGAGTATAAAGGAAAGCGCCCTATTAATCAGCCAAGACAAGTATTTTGGGATACCACTCAGACAGAGGTTCATCAACAATTTGAATTGGAAAATTCAATCAAAAAGGGATTACACGAAGTATGGTTTTAGTGGGTACTTTGACTCAGACGCTAGGAGAGCAGATTCCATAAGAAAGAATTCAGTATCGTCAGCAGTGATGAGAACAATTCCAGGTTGAATAGACAAACATTTTGGAGCTTTTGTGGCGTCTAACTTAACAGGAGTGGTTGAGTAAGTAGTTAATCGTGCACTACCTCGAGGGAGCAAAAATCCTAACCAAAGTAAAGAGGAAGAGTCTCATCCAAGTAATACCATATGCTTGGATGGCGCTATCCACTAACTTACTTAATGGTCGACCAATGTAATAAGAAGTGTCCTTTACATTCCATCTTACCACTGACGATCTGAAAATGTCTTGTTACCCTGCATTTTTATGCAACACTTATGACGGCAAAGCAACCATTGAAACGCGATTCGTGAATGAGGCAAAAGTCATGGGTTTTGTGTGTTGCTACTTGAAGAGCTTTTAGTAGACTGAATTGCCCACCACGTGCTGCTTCCTTGACACAGAAGAGCAACTAATTAGAGATGACCATTAAGGTATCCTACTGAATCCCATTTCGTCTTTTTAATCTGGAAGCTAATTAAAGTTACTCTGCAATTAAAGTAAATAAATGTTGCATCTTATTTATCTCGACCGATTGCATATATTATGTCTAATTTTTAACCGTCATGAAACTTACAAAATAATGGATACATGCACTCAATTTTTGTGCAAGACTGCTTTGGAAATATTTCTACTGTTTAGTCCCGTTAGACCAAGCTAATTCCATTCGTGCATCCCATTGTATCGGTTGATTTTATTGCATTACTTCTTCACATTTTAAAAGCGGTTATCCCAAAATGCAGTTCGTTTTAACCGGTTGCAAAATGTAAGCCAATGAGGAGGTAGTTGGGATGGATTTGGAAACTCAAGAACCCCTTTTATCAGTTTTCCCCTAGATAGGTACCTACAAGTGAGAAATCTGGTACTTATTCCATTTCTTCAACACTTATGTGTAGGGAAGCTATGTTACTCAACCCATCTAATAGTTCGCACAGGCTTCTCAGTCTTCTTGGCGTTCTGTTTAGCACCTCCCTTGGAAGAAGTTGGACGCTAAAACCAAGTATATAAAGGGTATTGACCCTCTAAATTCGTAATTCTTTTGCATAAACTCCACTGTCGAGATTTGGCTCTTCCCGAATTACGCGTTTTTAAACAGCAAAATATCTAGCACATGCCACTTCTTGTGAGGCCAAGATGTATAGTCAGCATTATCTTGACTCTGACTTATTCAAAAATCATCAGAAAATGTGGTTACGTAGGCAGTATTTATTCCATCAAATGTTAAAAATCGTAGAGATGGTTCCTATTTGAGCCACAATAAGGCAAAAAATTAAGAAGGCTGATAGATCACGTCGTAGAACGGAAGCACCTATCATGGAGATTGAAGAGTTTGCAAGGTCCATCACATTTTGAAACAAATGACACGCCAATGTATAATTATCGTGATGGAAAAAAGAGTGAAATTGGAGTGTTTGTTGACCCAGTTGCTGAAACTGATGAACTTCTACAAAGTTGGTTCACATTGTTACTACTAGGTACATTTAATGTCCCCTAATTGGATCTAGTGTCTGCTGTCTGCCGTTTATAGGGCATCGACAAGAACCCATTGTAACCTAATACTGCTCATGAGTCACCTGTAAGTTGAATCTCTCTAGAAATGTCTGTATTGTGGAAGTAGGAGGTAAAAGTCGACCGAAAATCCACTACCATCGCTGAATGATTCCAACCTTGAAGCAATAATTTCCCGTCCTAGCCTTAACATAGCACTGCTTATAAAATCTTCTTCGCAAATATGTTTTCGAGAAAATGTTTACTTTTTTTAGATAACCATACATACTTGAGAACTCACCCATTTTCGAAGATTTGTTACACCCGCATTAGTCTTCTCTACTTGATGAGGTGCATGTGGGTTGAGACAATCCTCCATCCAATTGATTAGCATTCCGAAAACATTAAAGTGGTGAAAAAAGTGATAAAAGAAAACCCAAGTCGTTGCTCCGCTGAGAGCAGCAGAAGCTCATATAGAAGCTAATTACTATATGCTCTCCCAAATCATCGGCTTCAGTCATTTAAAGCGGTACAATTGACTGTATGTTTTACTGTGAATATGGACCTTAGTGTAATATAAAATAAAAAAGATGAATTCTGCTGCAAGTATGCCAAAACATTGAAGTTGGGCTGTAGGGATATGCACTGTCTGGCTCCTTTCGGTAACCGAAGCATTTTCATTTTGTGCAAATTGTTGTTTAAAAAAGTTTTCAACAAGTGGAACGACCACTTCCTTTTTCTTATGTATTCCTCTGACTAGATAAAACAGTAAGTTTTGCATTAACTTGCAAAATTTCGATCCTTTCAACAAAAATGTAACGTTTCATCAATTGAGGTCTTTCTTGAGGTCACGTATTCCCATCGTTAACATCTACGCTTGCGAGAAAGTACCTTCATTACCATGCGCTTCCACATCCACGTGCATACATCATGAACAGTGGAAGCCGTTTTCGTTAGCTGTGTATGTGACGATCCACGAATAATACGCCAGCTACCACTGTTTTGCAATAGGACCATTCGGCGGCATCGTGGCTGTTCTTTGAAGATCTGTAAAAACAAAGGACTTTATTTGGCTCCAATGTATTTTGTAGCAAAAGCCTAACTTAACTGAAAATGAAATGCTTCAATAGTTTGTTGAAAACTTGATCTTCTAGGAGGAAAAGGTTGCTTGCATTTTACTATAACAAACACGAAAAGGAATTTTTTCCATCATAGATTGAGGAGGGCGATGATGAACCAGCAAGGGAATTCAGTGTCGACTCAAATGTGCACGCTTTTGGAAAAAATAAGTTGATCTTCGCGAAACTGCATGTCGAATGGAATTATCTGCTTCAGATTGCTGAAATTTTGACATTCCAGAAGGCTGTCGTAAGTTTGACTTTCTTTCAAGCAAAGGGGCTAAATCATGTCGGCCATCTTGATGCATAGAAACTTGACACATGTGTGTTTTTTATAAAAGAGTGGCCTATTATATCCGTTAAAAAGGAAGGCAATAAAGTCAAACTCAAATAATAAAATATGACTGCTCCTTTAGTGCATAAAACATCAAAATTTTGGATGCATTTGCAAATAAAAGCAAATTCCCCTAAGTATCCTTAAATTGAGTGACTGACCACCAATGTGGTACTCTGATGGTTTGTTTAATGCAAAGCCAGGTTACGCAGGTGCCTTCTCAGTCCTTCCGTGCATTACCAATATGTGACTTCTTACGAACTCAGAGCGGACTGAGGGTGCTATACTACTTGTAAATGAGCAGATAAGCACAATTAGATGAATTTTCCGGACAGCAATTAACTTATATAGGAAGATTAAGCAAATTATTATCACACATCGTGCATTTAAATCCGGTAAAACCCTTCTAGTCTTTTATCAATTACGAATTTTGCTATTGGGGAACATTTTTATCTGATTCATTATTTTGAAAAACTGCCAAAATTCGGGTTGAATCTCATATATAATCGAACTTCTTTAATCTCTTGTCTTTTGTGAATTTCGTTGTTTTCACTTAGGAACTTGTAATTCCACTAGCCATCTCTTCTGCGTTGCTCACAGTGCTTTTTATGATCACTTTCTTGATTTGGTCCCCAAAGGATAACCAAAATTGCACAAGGTAGTTTTCCTCATGACGAGGAGGCGATTAGATCTAATAATGGCGACATCTCTCATAATTTTTGCGTGAAAAGCCTGCCTCACTATTCTTTGCTAATAAACCTCCCCAGTTGGAGCATTTCGCATGTCAACCGTTCCTGTAGAGACTCTTCTAAAAGCCTGTAAAATTTGTAGGCAAACCCTTTACATACGTTTTTTATTTATTCGAATCCGGCCTCACGTCACTATTAATCGAGATACAGTGATTTAAATTGCTATGGCTGCCAAAAGGAAAGACGATCTTATCGACCTTTACTATGCAAGTCTCGGTAGGCTCTGTCACCATTAGTCGACGACCTATTCCATGATACATTGCTTTAATTGTGAAATAACATCAGGAGGTGCTAAACTATTTTTGATCACATCACATGCAACAAGTAGTCCACCGAAGCATATTTTGAACTTTTGATTATTCTTTCCGCTTTTAAGCTTCGTCTACAGCCTTCCCCACTGTCATACCTTATTTAGCTGCAAGATTTCTGCAAATTGTGACTAACTGCGAAATCCGGAATGGAGATGACATTTATACAGCTGTCTGAGGTTCCTATTTACCTCTTTTAAAACTTGGGATTAGAGGCTTGGCGAAACTCAACAAAGAGGGAATTGTAATCTCAAACATATTCCAGCGGGCATATCATATGATATCAACGGAGCTACTGCAAGCATTTCCCAAAGATCCATTTAGATTCATCAGAAAGTAGTCTATGTCAACATCAAGGCTCACTACATGCAAGTCAAAATCCCCAGTTTGTAAATTGCTGACACGGATTGGTTAATTCTTCTCCATATAGTTTTCACCGCTTCAGCCAACTACAGCTAACGCCTTCCTTCCGCAACGCTAGCGTTTGATAGCCACGAAACGAAACTGATAGTTATGTTTACTTCAACTGGGTTAGCCAATCTTTGTCATCAATTTCACTGAGTAATTGATGTGGTGTAGGATGGCTGATAAACGGAAGGGTACAATAGCACGGCAAATACCGAGATCACTGTTGTTTGGGGATTAGAATGGATGTGCCAATTTAGCAGATAGAGAATTACTGCAAAATGCAACTGAAGTAGAAACCGCTTGAACTTTACTGTTTATCCTTCCCAAAAGGACTACTGAATCAGCAGTTGAGTTGCTTAGGTTGTTTATCATAATTTTTTTTTAATTTAGGATTCTGGAAATACGACGGTGTATGTTCCCTTTTCAATTTCTCAAAAATCCGCGTAAGCCACCATTTCAAAAATAATTTTATTTGCAACAAATTCTGTTTTATCAATGCCTTGTTACACGTCTGATGATCCAATTGTTTGTTCGAATATCTTTAAGCGAGTTAATGTGACTTGCTGAATGTTTCGGCTCATAGGTTTGGTTATCATTACTAATCTCCTTAACTATTTCCACGCCTGATCAAATGTTGGTTGTACAAAAATGGCAGATGTGATATGAGGTCATTTACTTTATAAGCCAAATCCAATTTGATCCTCAAATGAAGCAATATTTTCGAAGACATTGTGGAATGGCATTAAGAGAGAGCACGATGGACAATAAAAGACCTTGCTTCGAAACCTGGTGTCAAGCTCTTAGAGCCTTCAGTTATGCGCACTATAGCCTAAGTGATTAAGTAGATCGTCGATGCTTACACCATCTGTAGTGAAGTGGTGGATAAGAGAACGAGATTCGTCAAACCCCATTCAAGAAAATGCAGGTAGATTTCATAAACGATCACTTTATCTCCATAGCTTTTGATTAGTAAAGACACGCCATGTGCTATGAATATCCGGCCGTCTGACTGATCGGCTGAGGAACCGTCTGAACTACTTGTCCACTTGCTTGTTGTGAAAATGGTTATGCTTTTAATCATTTGCTGTGCCATTGAGCTTGTATATAAATTACACCGCCTTGTTTCCGAAAATCTCTTGTTTATGGGAGGTGGATGAACCTGAAGGATACTAAATGGAGGCATTTGGCTAATAGGTAAGAGGAATGAGGCTCCCATTCAGTTGGGACGTACCTTATGAAATATGATGGAAGTGAGCCATTAGTAATCGTATCTCGTTGAGGATGAGGTAGAATGCATTGTTGGATAGGTTACAAGCCACATCTAATCAAATTGTAAGAAAGTATCTTCATTAATTTAATCCGCCTAAAAACATGAATTTCTTCGGTAATCCTATATTCATAGAGGTAGTGTAACCTGCTCTTACGTTCTCTACTTTATTTTTACATTTAGTTTCAAAGGATTTTCAGAAAGCAATAGGGATTTCTTTACTCCTTTGGAGAGGATATTGGCTGCGGAATACATTCTCAGCCAAGTTTCACATCCAAGCCTTAAAGATCGCGTATGTTGCTTCTTCTAAGCATTATTGAGTTCCTCATTTTCACTTAAAGTGTGAAGTGACAAATGATAAATCGAGCAATCTTGTAGGGTTAATAAAAAGCAATTTACAATTTACTTGAATAAAGGTGGCTGCAAAATACCTACTACATTTTTATCCAAAGCAGTGAATCGTCATCCCAACGCAACTAAAGTTTTATGGGCTGAAGGTGTACACATGTGGAGAGCGTGACGTACTCATTCCACATAGAAAACTAAAGGTGCAAAGTTGGTGGATCATTTTGTGATACTTGTCGATACACTCGAGACAAGCAACCATCCAATTTACAGCACGATTCAAAAATGCTTTGGTTTGCACCTTTAAGCGAGTAAACCTATATCCCCTCTGATTGCTTAAGAAGTTCAACTCGCCAAAGGAGACACCGCTTCTCTCCAAATCGTGCAGCATCGAGGAGCTCCTTAGGAAGAAGGTTATTATCGCGATATTTCCACTGCATGAAGTGAGTTCACGGAGCTGTGGCAGTCCATTATTTATAGAGCACTTAAGTTTCACTGATGTCTGTCTTTTGTTAATGGATTGACTGACGAAACAAGATTTTTTAACGGTTGTCATCAAATCCATTAACTTATATCACTCATTTTCAAAAGCCAAAGGTGGAATCACATCGTTCGGAACTGATGAAAACATGGGCCTCGGAAAGAAAAATCCTTACACTCCAAAAATTTGATCCAATAAGGTACCTATTCATCTCTTCATTTTTTCATTAAAAAATTTGCACGTTTTAAATTCTTTCAAAGGCATTCTAAAGCTATATTAAAATCTTTGTTCAACGCTGCCTACTGGGTTCGCCAAGATTGATAATCACTTTTGTTGTAGAGACTACTTCGGTGAGAAGGTAGCATTCAGCTTTGCGTGGATCCAATTCTACATTTGGAGCTTTCTCTGCATATTTGTTTTAGCTCTAGTCAGCTCTTTGATTCCTGTCTTCCTGCGAAATCGTCCACTTTCGATAAGGTAAGATATGCTGTAATGTGTATAATCACGAGAATGAAGGATAGAAGTGAAGTGGTTTCTGGATTTGAAAAGTATAGCTACTCCAAAGGTTGTCACCCACTAAGTTTACATACATGCTACTTTTTGTAGTTGGCGTAGAAACACGTATCAACAGTTGAGACAAATATCGTCAAGCCGGCTTTATGTTCGCCTTGTGATAGGCTCTCAGAAATTTCAACTTTCTGGAATGATTGTGTTTTGAAAGAATTTGTTGCTTTTTGTCTTAACGAGAGGTGACTTAAGCTAAGCGTTCTACAAGATAGGTGCAAATACGCAGGAATAGGCAGCAATAATTCTTTAAATCAGGGATAATAAATGTCAAAATCGCTATCAAGATGCTAATGAGTGGTCAACTGCCCTTGAACATTTGCTTCATTCATGTGGCTCACCATTGCAACTGAGTGATCCATTACCGTTCTAAATACTCTCCAATTCTAGAGCTGATATGAGTAGGTGGCAGGGATTAGGATTTAAATAGTCGTCCATGGATTACGGTTTTGTTAAGCATCTTACCCTCTTCCCCGTACGTGGGCATGCCTCCTCTGTTACCCGCAACCTTGGTCAATTGTAGCAGAGCTGATCCTTGAAACACGCTCCAGCTGCCAGTGCCACTGGAACACTAATGATATATCTTTCAATTTTGCACGATTACTAGGATTTTCCCCCTTAACATTCACACCACCTTTACTTCCAAATAAGGAACTTCATCTTGCTTTCCTTAGCTTAAGCGTTTAAAGGTAGATACTAACTTAAAATTCCGTTCATTTTCTTAAAAGTATGAAACGTTTAGAAGTTGAAATAAAACAGACTTAGTGTAGTAAAGAATTTAACAAGACTTATTGACATGTAAGTTTTTCAGATAGGTTTAACTCGAGAATCACGAACTTTTGCAACGACTCCTCAAAAACACTTATTCGTGTGTGGTCTTTAACCCCTTTTTAGTGACGAGGTCTGTCTACGCAACAGCACCACCTTCATTATGTGTCCACTCTGCAGGGCAAAGGGTTGTCGTTTTAAAAGACTGAACAAATCCTGTGGTGACATAGTTTGGTCCTACTTTTTTGACAGTCCAGCCTCCGTTTTTCTTGCGTTCATTGCTCCTATTTTCGGTTAGTCTTCCAAAAGTTTGTGTAGTTGAGAAATAAGTTAGTTTTGAATTTTCTTTATTGGAAAAATATGTCTCATTAGAACCATTCTCTGCATTTCTAGCTTTAGAAATTACGATCTTGACACTTTCCTTCTCAAATCTCATGAATGCCCCATAATTCCACCTTCCTGTGGAGGTTAACTCCGTAGGTTGTGAAAGATATCATGAAAATATTCCTTTAAAAGTATGATATTTTAGCTCACACCTTTGGATATCAGAAATTTGGCTGACTAGTTGAGTCACTTTAAGGGTCGCTGTGCTTGCGATTGTGGACGTACCAGCAAAGCAAGCTGGCACATCGTTGGCACATGCAGAATTACAAGGCAGCCGTGGAACCCGCTAGATGGCAATTCATGGAGAGGCTTAACCGGAAGAACCACTCACTGTCAAACGTAATTTTCAGCTGATTTTAAGATGTGCCACAATTTTTTTACTTTTAAACACAATCATTTCCGGGCTACATAAAGCGACCAGTGCTGTTAGATTTTTAATTAAAAATTTGAAATTACTATTCGCTGCTCTATGACCACACAGCTTATGCACTCATTTAAGTCTGTTTGGCTTCATTTTTGAATTGATTCGCATCTTCTTAAATGTAACTTCTTTGTTCTTATCCACAGAAGGCAAGTCTTCCTCTCTGGTCATTTAGAGTGCCAGTCATCGCTTTTACCTGGTCCACCACGGCAGTATTGGTGAGTGATTATTTTAAATCTGAGCATTGGGGTCACTGTTGATTTATTTCTCCAACTGTGTCCCACTTTTTGATACAACTAGCCGCGGTGACTCTGTTAATTACAGAGGAGTGGGCGAATTGCAGTGGCTTTTTTTCACATACATACATCAGTTTGCTTACGCGATACTTATTACAGCGCCTTTTAGCGTTGACTTCTTTTTAGTAAATGTCCCACTTATGTACAAATGGCGCGTAAACAAATGCGTTTTAAAGTGTGTTAAATTTAGCCTATTTCTAAGCCTCAGACTACCATAATGGTAGACATTCCATTAGCCACAATTCACCTCGACCCGACTTCAGTCACCTATGACAATTAGTTGGCGATCCCAGTAGTAGAAAACACGAAATATTTATAGCGTAGATGAAATCTTCTAAATTTATTTCGTGCGCACTGGGCTCTTTAGGCGCAAATGAAGGATTACTGTAGAAGCAGCATCGTGGATAGTCTAGGGTGGCCATTTTGTCCCTTTACACACCAACAGATGATAAAATTTTTGTTGACAATGAGATAACAAATGAAGTTTTGCGTGAACAACAAGAATATAAAACCCGAACCTATGGAATCTGATCATATTTGCAGAGGCGTCCAAACACAGGTTATTTGACGATGGCACGCTCATCTACTTGGCGGTAGAATATTTGGATATCGGTCTCAAAAACGGTGTTTTGTTATCACTCTCCAGCCTTGGTTGTCAGTCCCGTGTACAAGCATTTTTGATGCTTGAAACGCTTGGTCATAAAACGACTGATCATAGCCATAACCTATCTCCATGGCATGGCGCAGGAAGCGATTATTTTTGTGGATTAGGTGAACAAAACAAATATTGACTCACGGTGCATCCCGAGAAGCGTTTTTGCATCTGGAACGAGGAAAATCAAGCTATTCGCTTCGACTTCAAGCTCATTTTGAAATAAAATTTGAACACTGGAAACACTTGGTAAATGCGTAGTTAGGTAACTAGTTAACAGTTCTCTTAAAGCACCCTTCTATCCTCTCTACTGATGCATGGATTTTGCATCGATTAGAGTGACCTTCATAGTTGTTTTTAAAAAACATTAACTTTCTTTTTGAAGGTCTGCTAATTCGTTCAATTGTCTACTGCCACTCGCTATACAAAAAGACATATTTTTTGAACTGCAACAAAGATAATTAAGATCTTTTCAAATCACTGTGCCATTGTATATATTCCTGTTTTCAAAGAAAGGTGCTTTGCCTTGTAGATTTCCCTCTCGATTGGGTTAGAACTGGTAACGGATGTCATCGCCTCTCGCCTCGAAATCTACTTCATGCAATCTGAATCGCAATTTTGCAATGAATACGCCTTATACTTAGCCTTCGGCCTCAAGACCTTCTTTAATGCTGGTTGTGTTTGCATTTTGAGCTCGGTACATTTAAAATCGCAAAAAGGGTTTTGCCCAAAATTAAAAATACGTAATTTAGAATATCACATATTAATATAGCTCCTTATGGAAACGTCTTAAAATATCATAGGATGCCTTATTTCTGCCAAATTGACCTTTTCGGCTTGGTACTAAAAGGTCCTTATGCTTGTCATGAGAATATCCCTCAAATGTAGTCTTTAAATTAAGCTACTAGCATTAATGATACACAAGTGGAACAGAGTAGCATCTTGATGGTGACCAGAACTACTGGGACCAAAAGTTGGAGCAAATAAACGTGCACCCTACGCGGCTATTGTTTTCTCATGCCAAAACAAGTAATTAGGAGTAAAATCCACAAATCAAAATTGTTTTTGCTGCAAAATAATCCTTGTTTAGATATACCGAACATGGATTCAATGGTCAACTAACCTTGAGTGCCATCGAACTCAGGATCAACAGGTGCAATGCATTCTGATGAAAAGTTGCCTAATGGAGTTTATCAACGTCTTCCTTTCCCTTTTCACGTCCATCCTCTTCAGAGCACTCAATTACGGCTACCCTGGTCAAAACTTAGCTCTGTTTGAGCCTCTTGAAGTAGGTATTTGCGTATATTCATGCCGTTAAATGAGCTTGAACGCATGACACTTCGACTCAGGTTTAAGCACGCTAAAATGCATTTATTGAATCTCATAAATATTTTTCAAGCCAAGTGCAAGAACTTAAAAGCTTGCCTAATCTGTGCTGCCTCCATAAATTAAAATCTAAAATAAAGTAATCATCTAGTTTCCAAGAATGCTTTTATATTCAATCGTCACTAGCGCTTTCCAAGACTTATAATTTTTCTTGAAACCAAAAACTTTAATCTGTGGCCTTGATGCCATTCCATGGAACATATGAGTCTTCCAAATAGTTTTTCTAACAATCTTATTGGTGTTGCGAAATAGTCTATATTTGTGAATTCTTAGCATCAGTTCTCCCTACTTACCCTTAGTAATGCCTCATTTCGCTCATATTTCCAGTGGCCGGTTTGGACTGGTATGTTTGGAGTTTTCTACGAAGCCTACATCAAATGCACAGTCATCGTCTTCGTGAAGAGTGCCTTCGATTGGCTTCCGTGAGTTGTCCAAAATTTTTGCACCAGCAAATATCCAATGGCGTAGTAAACCATACAGTATGACACATGATTTGTCACAGGCCTTTAGGCCAAGTTGTTGGTGAAACTTATTTCCATTCTTTGATTGTTAAAGATGCTAGAGTCATTAAAGATGGCAGGATAAATGAGCTTGTTAGGTTAGGACATCCAAACATCGCGCAATTTGGAGGGTAAATTGCATCAGAGAATAGGCAGCATAAAAGATTGTGCCCAAACCTTGACGCTACAGCAGTGTCACAAGTTTTTAAACACAGAGACATGTTGTGCTTGAGTATTTACCGATGTCGGTTTAACTTAGCCAATTAATTATCTCGGTTCCTTAGAGACCATTACTGAAACTGACAAAACATCAGCAGCTTATCAACCACATTAGACTAATTCTCCTATGATCTAGTCACACGCAGCAGACCTGGCTAGGGATAATATGGCTTCGTTGGGTTTCTCATACTGCTGCCAGCAGCACAGCACCTTGTGGTAGTCTAAAAGCCACTACATGGTATGCTAGGCTGCCAGAGAGTCAACGGATGTCAAATGACCTCCGCAGCTAATGCCGGATCAAAAACATCAGATTGTGAGCAATTGTAGATGGACAACAAAAGGCAGTGCAATCATAAGTGGGCTGTTTGGACGAGAAGGTGATTTTTGAACGCATGAAGAAAAGAGCAAATTATGAGAGCTAAAGCCATTTGTCATGCCTGAATTATTTACAACATTTGCACATAAAATGGCCATGAAAGCCATGGCCATGACGTCATGCTAAGTTTTTCGAAATCGGACTTTTTGCTTTTGCGGTAGATCGCGATCGGCGTCTGGTGTGTGCGTAAATTTGTTGTCCAGAATCAGGCGTTTCTTAGGGTTAACAGGGGTCAATTACCATTGTACTGTGGAATGAAAGTTTCCGCAATTAGAACCTTCATCTACAAACCTTCCACAGACCGTCCCTGGAATGCCTACATCATTTTTGACTCCTGGTTGCTAGGCGACTAAAAGGGTCATCACCACGATTTCATTTGCCGAACAATTTGTAGGCCATCAGATGCTAGCAGGGGCTAGACAGCCTTTGGCAGGCCCAGCGTTCATCATGTGCTAGCTCTGCCACTATCGCGTCCTCCATTTAAACCTGTTACTTCAAAGGTCTCTGCTTGATTGAAACGATCTACGATAATTGCTCTTCGCGGTCACATCTCATCCCATAGTAATTATGTTAATCCACTGATTTTCACTGTTTCCGCACCGGTTAAAAAAATTTCAGAAAAATATTGGTTAACATATCATTAAGGATGATAAATAACCTTCTATTTAGACTGCTCACTTATTAAAAAAGCATAATGAACACTGATACAAGTCAACTAAAATCTTTCGAGCGAGTCGAGAGTAGCAGGAAGATGAGAAACATTTGTTGCGTAAAATATAATTCAGCATCCCCTTATCCTTTATTGTTTTTATCAGGTTGAGCCAAGTGAAGAAGACAGTAATGGAGAGAGTGCGTTCGTCAGTCTTTGGTCGCTGTGCTTCTCCACAGAGGGTGGAAATACAGTCTCTGGGCTCGAGCCCCACCTACAAGCACTGTCTTGACAATTTCAACCTGGACACATCTGGAGAACATTTACTCTTTCAACGGCAGTTTAATGTGTGTAAGCGGTGGTGGCCGATGAGCATTTGTATCATTTCCAAGCCGATCTTGGTGCTATACTTTTCTTCCTCTACCAAAATGCCTCCACAGGTATATTCATCGGATTTGCAGTAATGTTTCTACCTGCATCGTTCACTTGGATACTTACGCTCCTGCTTCTGAGCATATTGACAGTTCGTAAATTCGCGATTCAACTTACTTGCCATATGCGAAGGATTTCACCTAAACGTGCTCGATCCATCGGTGCGTCCCTTCCCTTCAGCTTGTCACATTTCCATACCTTAAGACGCACAGATCAAGTGAGGTGGAGCAGCTGATTAAAATGATAACTATTTGCCTATACACGTAATTTACACAAATACTATTTTTACATCGTCCTTTGTTTGTTCCTTCTTTCTATGCATTGGATTGAGCACTACCTCATCTCTTCATTCATCGCTTCCGTTTATCTTCTACCTGTTCACCCTTCCAGCAACTCAAAAATTCAATTGTCAAACTAGCAGCTTTTTCATTCACTCATGCAAACATATCACGGAACAATAGGCGTATATTTATTAAATGTTAGACAATCTAAGGTTTTCAACTTTCCAAATGCAATAATGGATGTGACCGTAACCCTTGGAGAGTGTAAACTTACAGAAACTTAAGAAATTATTCTTTGCCTTAAAAATCTTCTAAGTTATGTGCTTCAACAAGTTTTGAATTTTTTCCCATCAATCGAGCATAAAATTTTGTATACCGCCAAATTATAAAAGGTGAAAACATTTTTTAAGCATTCTCATTTTTATCATAAAATAAGGAATGTGGATTTGGCTCCTTCTCACCATCAACTCCTTCTCAATTTTGACCAACGTAAGTCGCAGATTTGCTACTAACCACCCTTAAAAACGTTTTGATCCAAAGCACATTTTGATCTTTAAAAGTTAAAACAAAAGATCTACTAATGAGCTGTACAAACTTTTACTTGTCTCGGTCTTCGACTATATTTATTTACCAGCTTCTCAGCCCTTCACTGCTAAAAGTGAGGTGTTAGCGCCAAAATGTTGACTTTCATTTTCTTATATCTGCTTTGGTTCCACTTTGTGGCCAATTGTCGCAGTTTATACTAATCCGATCAGGAAATCCTTCCTTCCTCTATCTATACTCTTCCTTATTTCAGGGCAACATTCCATGTAACTGCACTAATGAATGGCAGATTACTGTTCTAACCTTCAGCGTGCACCAACGTTTCGAATGGAAAATACTCGTGAAATTTGTGCAGCAGATACAGAGTTCATGTAAATGTTGCCACCGCCAAGTTATGAGCTAGTCAGACATTACAAATGTTTACACTTTGTTTCTCAGTATTCGTGACTAGGGCTGCAGGTCGTAATCGCATTCAAAATCTGACAATTTGTGTCGCGGAATGTATAAACTCCATGTGGAATGGTTAGGCTGAATAAGAAACCAATCTATAGAGTAAAACGGCAACGATAAACCCATTTCGTTCTCATCAAAGATTTATGAATTTTTACAATGCTTCTTTAAAACAGGCCTGCCTCATCGCATTCGCCAGTGAATTCATCAACAAACTTGTATACAAGTTCTATTATTCACCAGATGGGAGTATGATGGGATATACTAATTTTTCTCTCTCCTACATGGACGTCAGTCAATTCGAAGCATCCGAGGGGGACAAAACACTGTTGAAAGGATTAAGATTTTGCAGGTTAGGACAGAGACTTGTGCTCTATTAAACCAAGAATTTGAATAATAAATCATGAGGACAAACGGTTTAAAAATATGTACAGCTTATTAACTGAAAAATACTCCAACAATAATTTGTACAAAAAAGGTACTTCGGTTATCGAGAGCCACCAGACAGCCCATCGCCCTACAGCCTCACTTCAGTGTTCTGGCACATACTTGCGGCCAAATTTATCTTCGTTTTTGTTTTCATTGTAAGTTGCCCAAATCTTTATAAAAAAAAGTCTTAATGTTTTACACTGCACTATGGTTCACATTTGAACTTAAGTACACAGTCAATAGTAGCACTCGAAATGAAGCGGGACTATGGGTGAGAAGGACAAATAATAACTAACATTTTTTCCAGTGATTTTAAAATAATTTATAAATTGCTCGCCTTCTCCACAGTAATTATTCTTTTCTTCTTTTTTCAACATTTCAAGCTCTCCGTCATGCTTGTCAACTGGCTGCTGAGTTGTCTCATTCAATGCGTCCACCGTAAAGTGGGGGAGACTAATGAGAGCGTCAGAGGTTTTCTCGACAATTTATTTTGGCAGAAAAAGCTTTAAAATCCGGGTCAGTTCTCAAGTGCAACCGACTACCTAGAAAATGTCTTTGCTAATATAGATCTTAGAAATAATATTGTGGCTGTTTTGAGTTGATAACC
This sequence comes from Taenia saginata, assembly GCA_001693075.2. Taxonomy (NCBI): domain Eukaryota; kingdom Metazoa; phylum Platyhelminthes; class Cestoda; order Cyclophyllidea; family Taeniidae; genus Taenia; species Taenia saginata. The sequence continues at coordinate 71,809 of LWMK02000159.1, forward strand.
GACTCAGAGGCAGCAGTTGATTACGAAGGCAACGACAGATGACAGCTCCACTTAGAGGTCATAAAATGATCCTGGTGGTTGCAACACAAACCAGCGTTGTAGAATTTCTCCCACTTCAGCGAAGAATAACTAAAATTGGTCTCATATTGGTGCCTCGCATTGCAATCAGGACCTAGTTTGAATGGTTCGAGAATAGTTGAAAAATTAATGAGTGGCATTTGAATAGGAACCGCGAATTAAGATCAGCATTAGAAGATTAAAATGCCTTTAAATGCTGTAAGAATTAAAGAATGTTTTTGTTCTCTAACACTATTAAATAAGGGTAGACGAAAATTCTAGCAATATTTTGGTCAAATAAGGCAAAAGTTTTTCAACCATAACAGTTTTAGGGGCTCCAAATAAGAATGCTTAAGAAAGAATCCATTGATGCGTTTTACAATAGGTTCGAGAGGGAATTTCTTGGTAAAAGTCATTTAAATTCAACATTTTTTGGCAATCTTAGCCCAGTATTTATTTTCTTTTTGCAGAATTGAAGGATGTGTCCTTTATAAAGGCCTGAGAATCGTTCGAATTCGATGGTTAATCTGGGGAGTCAAGAACCCAGCCTTTGTATTGGCTATTTTAATTTTTCTTTTATTTTGTGCATAACACTAAGCTACTCTCCGAATTCACGCTTAGTTTCTCCACAATAACTCTGCAGTGGCTTAACACTTGTTTTACAACGCCATGAACCTCACAGATCCATCGATCTTCTTGGCATATGCTTACGTCCTGTGGAGTGGTCTTTTAGCCTCTGCGATTGTAATTTGAGCCAAAATAAACTGTGTGTTATTTGTGTTTCTTGTTGTGACTTCAAAAGGATCCTATCTTTGCAATTTTTGAACAACCCTATAAAATAAGTGCCATTTGACCTGAAATATAACCGCATAATCCATTAATTCTTTATTATACCAGTGTCGAGATATTGTTGACTGAATGGAATTTTATGGAAAAGAGAAGGCACGAATAGAGGTGTGAACGGGGCAGCAGAATGGGATAAAAAGAAATAGCACGGAGGGTCGGTCTGATAGCGAGCTGCGAGAGACACTGCCGCGTGGCAATTTCAGGTGGATGGGGATCGAATTGGGACCACTCCAATTAGTGCGTTAGGCGGCTACGTGCAGTTATAGTTTTCCAGCTCTCTGCATAAGGTCATACATAGTATCCATTTTTTATGGAGTAATTTAGGCAAGGACCCCTGATCTAGGGCTAATGAAATTACCTGTATTCTTCAGCCTGGGACGGGTTCTATGAGCATGTTTAATTCCGTCCACAGGCTGGTCTCATATTGCAGTATTTTGAGGATTGGTAAGCCAATGAATGGCATGGCAGATGGCGACAGCGGCAAGGATGGTCATTTGCATACACACATGCCTGGAAAAAGGGGTAAGGAGGACCAAGGGCTCTTTGCAATACATTCTTCTACGCCTCAGTTCATTGCGCCATCTGCTCCTTTTGGCCAGTGCAGAGAACAGCATATCGGAGCGGAATCCTACGCTTGTAACCGCATCGGTTGACCTCATCTCATCGTATCTCGACTGCCCACTGAGCAGATTGCGCAGGCTGCATGTCAACATTAGTGTTAAGGGAAGGAAGTGTTAGTTGATTTATTCACTAGCACTTTTGAGCTGCACACAGATAAGCTCAGATACATACCTATACCAAGATTTAGACGTAATATAGTAGTCTACAAAAATTCGAAGGACTTAGTTCCAACAGTACGAATAAATTGAAGCACATCATAACATAATGTAGTATCTGTAGCGTAAAAATACATAAAATAAGTAAAAGGCAAGGGATTGTCCCTGATTTTAAAAATAGTCGGAGTTTTCCAACCTAAAAAACCCAAAATGTAATAAGGCTAATAATAAGGCAACCATTACTGTTTCAAACGTCGCACGATTACTTTCCTTTTTGGGTAGCACCTTGAAACAACACTGGTAATGCTTTTCACGGTCATTACGTTCTTGCTTGTCTACAAGCTCCATTCCCTGTTAGGTACTGGATTTCTTCTCTGTGGATCATTGATATTAGCATCGAATTAGACGATCAAATTCCGAAGACATGAGCTTTTCTTCTGAGGCTCTGAATGGTGAAATTACACAGTTTACATGTCTGCACAAGTCCCAACTAGTAAGTGCGGGTATAATGACTACATCTACTGTTCAGCACATTCGTTAATTGCTTGGTCGTCCTTTGATAAATTGTTCTATTACAAGACTTGAGTCTCGAAGTAGTAGGAAGTAAAAACTTGGGCGTTCTTTAATTCTGAATCAACTCTCAATCCCCAAGAATGAAAGACTGATTGGACGAGGGCATCTCTTATTTGTAGCATTATCAACGGCTAAAGCTATCGGTACTATGCTTGTTAAGAGCACATCTTTTCCATTTCGAGGCAGAACTTGGCCATACAATGGCAAAAATCCATGTTTTGGATCGCAATTTCGCCTACCAGGCGCTACCAAACAAATATTCTTACCTTCGCGCATTGGAACGGTATGTACATTACTAGAAATCCCTACCACTGAATGTTACGCTAAAATTACGAAAAATCTCGAGCTCTTGAACTTAACCACATGTCTGAGAGGAGGTCGTTTCAATTCTTCATAGCTAACTAACCATTGATTTGGCATTCCACCATGATGCCTAATCACGCGAGTAACTGTGGAAGTCAGTCGCAGAAATGTCGTTGAACTCAAGGTGAGTTAAGAGTCCGATTAGAAAAATGATAATTCACATGAAGCAAACAAAGTAAGAAAGGTGACATGTCAAAGAAGGAAACTTAGATTCTTACTAAAGCAGATATTTATGCAGCCAAAATTAGGGCAGCATACCTAAAGAGCGACAGGCACTTCCAAATTCTTCGTTCCAACTGATCTAAGCGCATCATTCGTACGAACTTGTGTCTTAGATTGGTGAGATGACAAAAATCCTTAAAAAGGCCTCTTCTGTCTCTATCGGCATCTCTTCTTCCCATTTCCTTATCTCATATTTTCTTTCTAACCCCCGAAAAAGACATTGAATTATAGCCATGAACCTCTCATAACGCGATTCGTGCTGTATTCATTTAGCATCTTGTGCTCCTACTATCTATTTATATGCAGAACCGTCAGTGAATAAATGGGTTGGGTGATCTGCTCTAGATTATTATTAAGCACTTGCTCAATCATAGTATCTGTTATTCATAAATGCCTCATTGGCTAATAATTTGCAGGTTAGAAGGAATTCAAGCTCGTGAGCCTGGACATTTGGCATGAACAAATGCCTTAACGACTTGTGTATAGACACTGAAATCGAATTATTAGGATGAGAGAGTCTTACAAGTGACGAGCCAGATTGAGACCCATTGTCTGACATCTGTGAAAGGCTGGCATTTTAAGCCATTTACTTGGCCTATTTGCATCCCTCTTTTGCACTTTGATGCAGACGCAAATTGTTCTACCATCCGCTTCGGAGATTCAATAAATCTCTTTGTGAGCCGCTTAAGAAAGCGGATCTCTTTTAACTAGATGTATTTTATTAGCTCTACAATCGTTTACTTTGAAGCCCTTTTTACGAAAAGCAGTGTGATCGCGACACCACTTAGGTCTTAACTTGAAGACAGCAGTACGACGCATTTCGACGCTCGGCTGGGCAACTGCAGTAGTTTCGAAGTTGTTTTCTTTTGAAGGGGAACAGGTTTATACGTTACAATTGCCTCCTTCACTTATCTATCCAATAATTGCGAATCTATCAGTGAGAATAGCAAATGTTTCTGACGTAACCAGTCAGGACTCCTGCCATCAGTTCTTCTGCCAAGACATTCTTACAAATAATAAGGTGTATCATGAGGCAAAGTACGTTGACAAACCTGTTTTTAACCACTCAAGGCAGAGTATGTATTTATGCTTGCATGTAAAATTGAAGGGAGGATTAGAAGCATGTAATGATGACTGTTTATGTATTTAAAAGTAAAGACAAAAATAGATGGTGAAATGTGAGCGATAATCAGCGCCAGCCTGTGGTTCTCGCTGTAACATTGCACTTGCCTCATTTGCATTTCATTTCATTTCGCTTTAATTTGCAAAACCTCTACTCCACTCTTTTCTAATTTTAGCTGTTCTCTAAATTCACATTGCATCGTAAAGCAACTCATGGCTTTGCATTCTAATCCCTTGCAGTTAGCTAGAACTAATTGAGGAAGCGATATCGGTGATGGAGGCTACGCTGATGCTTTTCGACCTGGCAGTGATCTCTTTGATTTTCTGCGGACTCGCAGACAACCAAAGCAATACTCGGATAGATAAATAAATGAACCATGGTAGAGATTAAGAAACGTAAGATGGCAAACCTATAGCGGAGTTTTGAGGGCGATGACAGTGATATAACAGACATCAGCTTCCTAAAGAAGAGCAATGGCATTACGCGGAAACTTCGGGTTTCCGTCTTAACTTTGATGCAATGCCTAATTGGTCTGAGTTAGCTAACGCATAAGCTACAGTTTCAGAATGCCTATGATCGCTGGCCACTTTACCTCAGTTTCATTGTCAACACTATGTACAACTTTACTTTACTCAATTCTCTACCATCTTCTCAACTCATTTGTGCTCATCACTTTACTTTCACCACATTGCCTGGCATTGCAGTAAATTAATTCGCACTAGACTTAATTTTAGCCAACTTCACGGTGCTGGTAATAGATTTTAAACCATTGTCATGCCGATTTTTCGGTCTAAGAATACATATGTGCAAACCTAATGATTTAAATAGAATGCGGCCGGTTTATGTGCATTTACAGCTGCGATCACAAATAGGCATCGCACTTCCAAATGTACTAAGAATTGGATAGAAACTAGAGGTAGGCGAAATTCGGCAGTAAATGAGGTAGAGAAATAGGAATATTGATAGTATTTGCTGAACATGATGTCAGATTTAGTTATGATTTAACCTAATTAGCAAATTAACTTAACCTGACTCGGTCGTTGCGACTTGTCCTCGTTGATATCGAGCATCTTTGGTAATATTTAGGCCATAGTCGCATACTTTTAACTCATGCACACAATAGCACACATTTCAACAGACTCTACTACTTGCGACGGGTTATTGCTGTAAGCTAAAGGGATGAATCCAGGGAATTCTAAAAGTTTTAAGTTTAGCCTATGGGATTTTTTTAGGACTTTGGCTGTTGGCTTACCATCAGTTCATCCTTCTTAATTTAGTTTGTTGAAAATATTGTTTGCCTTCAATAAATAGACGCAAGATTTTGATATTTTAGGCTAATTTGAGATGGGACCATGACACTTGGAACCAACCACTAATGTGCAGTTGGAGAAATTATTTAATGTAAAGGCAAAGAATTAGGAGAATGAAAAGCAATCACATGCAATAATATGCACTGACCATAAACAACTTCGAATTTAAGATATTTTGGAGGATGATCGACTGACTTGTCCCTTATGATGGTAAACAGCGGTTGCACGAAAGTTAAGAGGCAGCAATTTAAAATGAAGCAGATTAAAATGGTAATTACAGATCCTTTTGCACTGAAAAACTCACTCCTGAATTTTAGGTACTTTTGGCGAAACGTCCTCACTTAGTGTTTCGACAAAGTCGCCTTACCGAAAGGAGGTAGTAAGTGCTGTTCCTTTGCTAAGTTATCATTATTTCGTAACGGTTGCAATTTTACCTTATTTTTGGCATATTTCGATCCAAAAACCTGCTCGAATTTAAGCCATTTTAATGTGTTATTGTCATGATTACATAATTCTCTTACTGCTTCTCCAAAGAATTCCAGTTTGAACACAAAAAAATGTGCTTGAGTCAATACTTAACGGCGCATTCTGCTGGCGAATATGACTCCTACCACATCCTTTGCGCACATCTTATAGAGGTGTACCTTAGTCCTGGAAGCGTTTACAAAAGTCAAGCAATCTTAAATTACACTGCATCAAACAGACTTTAAAGGGTGGGGTGGGGGAGCACTATAAAGATGACACTATCCATGCGCTGATGTCCATTATTAATGCCTCCCCTTATGATGAAGACTGGAACACCAATGCCCAAAAGGAAATTAAACACTCAGCTTCAGCCCACAACACGCATGCTTAAATTCAAATAAAAAGGTACCATATTCCTGCAGTGTCTTGTCAAATCGTAAGCAACGCTTAGGAAGAAGGTGGTACGTAAGCGGATTGCAGAGAGACCATAGTATAAGGCATTTTAATTTTGAGAGTTACATGCATGAATAAGTGCTTGAGGGATGCCAACCACTTCAACCTTCTTGTCATGTTAAATGGAACACAATGAAGTTGCTTGTGGCTGCAGCGTAACACTACCTCATTACTTTCCCAAGCCTGTGAAGTTGGCTCTTCAAATAGGCCCGCTGATGGAAGACCAGTAAAGCCATAGGAAAGACGAGACAAAAGATGGTGAATAGATATGTCCAGATCTCAATTAGTCCCACCGTAGGTACAGTGAAGACACAGTCATATTCGCAACTAAGATTAACAAATACCTCAAACCGAAAATGACTTGTCATTTTACATTTCTTACATCAGTCATGTGCATTCACGTTTATCCAAGCCATTTGCTCCATTGGGTGGGAATGGGCTGAAAATTAATACATTCAAAGGCGCTAATTCGATACCATATTAAAAATGGTTGACGCCGATCAATCGCTATTCATTGGTGTGTGTAGAACTTCTCGAATTACAAAAAGTTGCGTACATAGGTGAAAAAGCGTTTGACGTCAAGTGTTTAAATGGCATGTCCGAACATCTGCCAAGGACCGGGAAACATGACGAAACTGAAAATGACAATGCCACAGGTCAGGCGACACAGTGGCGTCAGAGCTCTGTGCATTTCTTACAAGGCGAACTTCTTCTCACTTAGGCGTGGGTCGAAAAGCGCAGATACGTTTCTCGGATTAATAGGCCGGCGCTGATAGTACGATGAAGGCATTTAATGACTAAAAGGAGAAGACACGTCATCGCCATTTCGATCATTCTATTTGTGTAGGAAAAATGCTGTTTTCTTCAAATGCCTGCAGGTGTCATTAAAAACCTTTTCCCATATAGGCGCCGTCAAACAATGAAAGGTGCGAAAACGAAGTAGTTACTTTGATTGACCTACCAGTTAAAGGCCATAGGCCTGGGAAAGAGAGACTTTTCGATTTCTTTCACGCAACCCTCTGCTTTAAGTACCACCTCGGGTGGAAAGGGTTTTGTGAATGGGAAAGTGATCACCGCAGGTAGCAGAAAGTCACCGAAAATGCTGACAGTGCTTAATTACCTTTTACAGTTGTTGAGGCAAAATTAAATAGTGTTAAAAACAAAAAAATTTGCATGAGTGATGAAACACCAATAAGGTGCTAATTCTTCTTCCTGTTTTGTAAATATTGAAACAGTGAGACCTTCAAAGAGTGTTTTTTAAGTAGAAGCATTAAAGAGCAAGTCTCAAATACCCAGGCTGATATCGCCCTCTCCAGTTCTTTGTACTTAAAGCATTTGATCTTAGAATGCGCGCACAATTATATGAAGCCACCTCTCTCACGTAATTGTGGCAATGACCGTTTATCTGCCTGAGAAGTCATTAAGATCCACTCTCATCCGTAGCTGTAATTGCTAACTTACCATACTGTTAATTAACAAAAATGTGCCAAGTTAAATTTAGTGGAAGCAACCACCTTTAGCGCAAGGCACAAATAAAGCAAAAAGAGTCTGCAACACACTCAATGTGGAAGCATTTTCAGACACAAACCAGAGGGTGAGTGAAGCTTCCAAGCTAACTAAGTAGCCAATTAAGAGTGCGGCTTTTGAGAGACGTACTTAGAGAATGCTGAGACAAAGACATCCCAAAAAGGGTGTGCATAGACTGGAGTAGAGGTGGTTCGCCACCTAAAACGTAAAACGTAGTTAGCTATGCTCCTAATTTTGTGGCTCTGAAATGTATTAAGTTACAATAAGTTTCCTTAAGTATGCTTTAACGAATTTGCAACAAGCTCTACTTTGCTAAAATGTCTTTTCAAGGAAAGTACCTAATGTAATCCAGTGGGTTTGTTGCCTCTGTTTGCTTTTAGTCATGTCTCCAAACTGCCAATAATGTTCTCAACCCCCATCTATTCTGGTAGATTTTCTTTCATTTACTGATCCTATTCATTTCTGATCGTGATTGTAAGATTGTCGAATGTGATTCATTGTCTGAGGAACTACCATTAGAGTGGTAAGGAAAATAGGCAAAGTGACAAAATCAGCGCCTTCTTATCCTAGTGGAAAACCAACGATTTTGGGGAACATTATTGTTCCTGAAAGTTTTTATGTTGCTATTCCACAAACATCCTGTATTGCTTTGATATTATCCCCACTATTCTGTTCTCCTGATTAGTGTCGCATACAATAGAAATAATGGTGGAGCTAGGGTCTACCAAACTACTAAACAATTGAGCACGAAAGCGATTTATTCTGTTGCTCCTACTGCCATTCTGTGGCCTAGCAAACAAAAGCGTCGGTGTCGAAGCGGAGTCAGTGTATATTGCCAACCCAACTTGGAATTCTGAGGGTTAAGAAGTCGGGCAGAAAAACACCATATTGTATTGCTTTCATTAAAAAAAAGTTTAATCATAAAATAGGGTGGTCTTGCCGTAAGTTGTGCAATGGATAAGCTGCGAAATTAAGCATTTTGAAGCCCTGCCTCAAAAGAGTGGATATGGGACTTTCTTTTGGTGGGTTGCCAGTCTCAAATGCATGGAGTGGAGACAGCTGGAGCCGTGTGCTTTCATTTTACAAAACCCATTTCAAAACAGATTTAAACTGGCTGGTAGGCCGAATAACCAGCAAGTCAATCAGCTAGCAAGCACTCCCATGGTTGTGCGTCTCTATTATTTAAAAGGAAAGAATGGAGGAACAACCTGACGCCATGCCAGGCTTTATTCGCCTCTTTTATTAGTATGTGCTATAACCAATTGACAAGGAGAATTTTCACAGCAAATACAATCGCAGGTTGTTCTTAACACGCTAGTCCCAAATTAATGCAATCCTAATATTAGTTCATGACATTTTAAGACGCGTGAAATCAATGGAAGCGAAAGATGTTCGACGTTACAAACTAGCAGCAAAAGAGGCTGACCCAGCTCTCATCAGTATTCCACAGTGCACGTAGATCATACACGTGATAAATCTTTGTTAGTTACAGCAGACATTCATGCAAGCTAAACTGACAAGCGTATGAATGCTTTCCTCTCACCTAATAAATAGCAATGCACACTCGATAAGTTAAGTCCTAGTTTTTTGCCCAAACCAAAACCTTTCCTAGTATGATGAAAACAATCCCATTTTGTGGCACAAAAGCACTCTAGCTTGGTATTTTGAATAAAACCAGCTGTCGGCAATCCTAGCGTCATAATCGAATGAGCTTTCAGACCAAACAGTGCACAATATTAACGTGTTTTAGTGCCTTGTGCCAGAAGTTGCTCTTGTTAAATTTTTATTAAAATGTAGAAGCCTTCAAATGCGATCCTTTTGATAGCACTCTCAAAATCTCTTTTTACCGAACTTTGGGCGATTTCCATATTGAAAATCCCTCTCGGCAATCAGATGAAATGCTGCCAATTTGTGCTGCATTAACTTGGTACACGTACGTTTGCTCTTTGAACAATATGACTCTTAATGACTGAAAATGAGAACATACTGCCACTTCAGAGAAGATATTGACGATTAGTATCAGGCCAACCATCACAGTGAGGGCGATTTGGAGCACCTTCTTTGACATTTCATCCATCTAAGCGCGGTATGCACTGTGCATCTAGCAGCTGTGCACCAGCGTCGTGGCAACCGTGGACCTACATTCTTCCTTCATCCTGTGATTCAGTAGGGTAAGGAAAGGCTTCACGTTTCTTTTGAGCGGAAAACACTTGTCAACAATATGAATTCCAAGCATTAAGGACAACTCATATACGTATCCTCTTTGGGTAGGTGTAGTCTGTCCTATGACGTGGTGTCAGTTTGCAACCAAACTGTCACACAGGAGATGTTCACATATTTAATGGGAAAGGAGTACCCCTCATAAATTCCTTTTACGAATTCCTCTTATTTCTGTTAAATAATTAAACCTGGCTGGGCTACGCGTAGGAAATAACAGATCCTAAGCGTGTAATGGAAAGCGGCAGATCAAGCTGTTTAAAATTATGTGGGGCTCACAGGTCTCATTTTTTGTTACCTAATAAGTGGTAATATTATATGAAGAAAAAAACAAGTTCCTATCTATTTTCTTCCTAATACAATTATTCAGCACTGTAAAAGACTTAAGGAACAAGTCGCCTAGACAAGCAGTGACTCTTCCCTCTCCTTCAAACTTATTATTTTTTTGAGCATGCAAAAGAAATGTGTACATGCAGACACTAACACTTGATAGCATTGTTTTGTGCAAATCACCAATCACGGGCTCTGTTCAACCAAGCGATGGTCTAAAATCTTAATTAATTGATATTAAATAGTTTTATTTAACATTATTTACTTACCGCCGCATTGATTCGTACCAGGTATCCGTGTAACATGCCGCACATTCGAGCATGCTGCGTCAGCAACAGATGTCGCGTCGACTTTCGAGGTGACCACTTCACTTGCCACATAGTAGACACCTTCCTCTCCCTACCTGGTTCTTGAAGGGCTGAAGAGAGAACATCAACAGCGCATAATTCAGTGATACGCGCGCCACACTCCATCATTAGTGCCAATTTTAAACTCAAGCTGCGGGTTGCTTAAGCGAAGAAACAGTTTTATAAATTTAATGGCAAAATGCTTAGTTTTTTTTAGTTGTTACAAAGATTTTGCAATAAGGTGCGCAAATTTCTGCCACAGAATGATATCCGGGCACAAAACCTAGCGTAAAAATTGGGTTGGACTTGGGATTTTGCTAACGAAGGAATAGTCATTCACTAACCTCAGTTTCAAGGAATAGTATCTACAGACAAAAAAATAACTAGGCCTAGGACATTTTTGTTTTACACGATTGTGTGGCCGTGTGAATCCCCACACATGGTCCAAGTGACTACTGCTGCGGTATTACCTACATTCAAGGGAAGTCATTGGCATCGCTTGTTAATGCCTGCATTCAAGATAGTACATTGTAGTGTCTATTTTATTAAACCAGCACGATATAGGCCTTTGTAACGTGCCAACTACATGGTACATCATTCGGCTTGCTATCCAAAGCTCAAAGTCGCATTATTGGTTCTAAAATTCCTAAGCCTATGACAATTCATTTTTCATCTGCCTATATAATGCGCAAACACAAGTGTAAGTTTAAAACAAATGGTTGGAAAATAGTGTCCTTTAAATGAATTTATAAATAAAATAGTTGTTAAACCTTTTGATCGGTACCTGTCACGATAAGCAACTTTCGCAGCAGGAGTGTCTGATAAAGAGAATATAGGTAAGTGTGCCAAAAATTCCATGCGGACCGGGCTCACTTGAATATGTGTTGCAAGGACATCGTGATACAGAACTAATGAAGCCCCGATTATGTTAAACAAGAAAGGAGTCACGAGGAGGAGGAGAATTATAACGAAAATGATCCATTTGATGCTCTTACTCAACAGGTGTATCTGAGTCCCAAATAGCATAAGACCTACAGATCCCGAGCGATTGGGAAGACTACTATATAATCTAGACAATAAGTCGGTACGATGAAAAAGGGTCAAGGTGACCGCTTGGTATTACCACATCATAGTAACATTCCTTTTACCTTCTTTTTATCTGTGCAGAAGTAAGTTCGACACTTGATTTCAGATATCATCGATATCATGAGTTCTAAGGTGAATATGGAGTACAAAATTATGTTTAACGGGATCAAAGTCGCGACTTGCAAAATGACCGGTACAACATGCACTAAGCGACTAATCAACCAACCATGCATTCAACGTCTCAGTCAGTCAAATTATTCGAATCGCATATCGTCAGTATGGTTTATTCTCTTAGAACACAATATGTAGTTGCAATAATTTATAGACTAATTTACTGACAAATTTTTGTTCTACTAGCTGAAGTCCTATTCGTAGAAATATCCTTTGATCATCTAACCCAGCAAACTGATATAAAATTTAATAAACTGAATAGAAAAGTGTTAAACCGATGTTAATTTCGCCCTCAAAAGCAGGACTTGGATAAAATGGTTCCATTGAGAGATTGTTTGACTTACACGCCTGAAAAGTAAAGCCCAAAATTATAAGGCTTTTTGGTTTCGAAGTAAAACTTAAAACCCCTACTTCCTCCTGTTGGTCTTTGACTACAAGAAACATGTAATTCAGCGATATGCTAAATATTTATTACGACCAGCGTGCTCAAGTGTCTTCATAAAATTCCACCTATTGCACATAATTATTTCTGTGCAGAAAAATTAATCCATAAGTTGTTGTTGGTACAGAAAGTCGAAGTTAATGAGCCGGAGGAATTGAATGTCTACCGTGTGCATTTTATTTTTCGTTGGGAGAATTCAATAAAAGGATTGTTCTAATGCTTGAAAACCCAAGCCGTAGACAACACTGAGGGTGAGGGGAATGCAAAAGCCATGACATTGACTAAAAGAGGAACAAGTACACCACAGTTTGGCGGCTAACTGATTGAAGTCTCTCATAGTGCCCCGTCAAGTGGTACTTGCACCGGGTGACCTTAAGAAAAGCATTGAGTTCAGTTATCGTCATAAAATACTCAGAGATAAATAGTAGAAAGCACGTCTGATGCGCAAAATGGACCAATAGATGTTAAAAATGCGTAGATTTACAAATTAAGCTCATTGAGCTGTAACTAACGATGTCGCTTGCGAACCCGTCGATCATAGGTTTCTTAGTTCCATAATCAAACATTTTGCAGCATATCAGTATCCTGTAAAAGCTGTTCACGCCACCTACATTAAAGTCCATTTTATTCATAAAAATTAACACTAGTCAAAAACGGCACCCTTTTCTTAAGACTGCTGGGTTGAGCAACATCAAGTTTATTTCCGACTCCGTAATGCTTCAGGATAGCTGATATTGCATTTAGGGTTACCGATTTTTCCTTAGGTATTACGCTTTACTTAAAAAAACTGGCTCAATTTTGACTTCATTTACTTCGTACCTCTTAATCATTAAGTCTGCCTTTAAAGATGGCTAAGTCGAACTGTTTTGCTATTGTGCGCACACAATAACCAACCTGCTCATGCATACACTGTGTGTGGAAAATCGCAGACATTCAGGCAGTCAACATGAAAGGTACCAAAACATAGAGGCGTGACGGAGGATATCAAAGCTTATTATTTTCATATGATGACTGAGATTAATAAGTCTTCTGTGAGCAGAATTTTGTTATGAAAACCCATTTACAGCAAGTGTACATAAATTTAATGCTACTGTTATGCGCCACTTTCAAACGTCCTCTCCATATTTAGCTAAAAACGTAGAATTTGAAATAACTGGTAACCTCGTAAACCGCTCTACCCAAGGTATTCAAATATTTGTCGGTATTTACACAAAAATTGTGACGTTCAAGAAGTGAACGACAATTGGTATGCTTGAGCATCCTCAATGTTATAATTTTTCCCTTGGAATTGTCTATACCACTGTGCTTTGCCTTTTGTTTTGAAGTCCACCTGATCGTTTATCAAGGCTGTCACTGCTAACGCATTTGTTTGGTGGCTTTATTTCTGTCTGTCTCCCGAAACGCAGTAAATGTTTGCAATAACTTAACCACACCAACAAAACTATCATCCCCTAAAAGCTGGTAAAATTTCCTTGTTAACAAATACAAAATCTGCACAATCTTGGTCCGATTGGCTTTTATTTACCTTGTCCTACTTTGCTTTGGTTTCAGGTATTTGAGACTCTATGCTCTGTGCCCTATCATGGCAAAAGCTGCTAAACTACTACAGCCAAGTTACTAGTAGCCTTGTAAAAATTTGTGCGGATCACTATTTTGCATAAAACGGTTTAAAGTAACCTAATTGCACTCGGTTAAAGGAGGAAACATAACATCAACAGCCAAGAAGAGAACATACCAATTGGTGCTTAGGAGGACACGTTCAACCCAATAAATATAAGGAAGGCTCAAATGAGGAGGATGGTGTTAATAATGATGTATAGTATGAAATTATAGCGTCTGCGTCACGCCCTTACCTGCATGATGCCAACTAGAATAAAGACTACTGATAAGATAGTCGACTCGCTGACATCCTTAGCCACAGCATCCAAAGCCATCAAACAAACTATCAAAGAGAAGAGAGCACCCATGTAAGCTTTACTGAGGAAATACGCATCCTATTGCTCGCAATGATGACGAACACCAAACCCGGAATGCCTTTTTCTGCAGCGTAACGACTTTTGATGAGTTCCTTAACAGGACTGACTACATAGAGATTAAAAAAAAAAAACAATCTGTGCTCCAGTAGGTACGTAAAAGCATAAAAATTTTGCTTAAGATATATCTACGCATTATTTTTAGCTGAAAACTTGCATCCTTGCGCCCAAATTCTAAGTACTTTTAAAACGTCATGGTATATAAACTCATGGACTCCGTTCATGCATAAGGGTTTGTAACAAGTTTATATTACTTTTGAACACAGTCATGCCACTTTAGTGTTGCGGAGTGATGCAAATGGCACTAAGGTGATTTAGACAACCGAAATTGTAAATAGGATGTTTATCACTTCTCCAATGCTTTGACAGTGACCATGTACCGACCTCCGATCAACCGAACAAATTGCATTATTGTTGATTAGGTTTAATCTAGAACTCAGTAGCTTGTTGCATTGTCAAAAAAATCTAGATGATTCTAGCCCAACTCCTATTCCTTTCCTTTCCTTTTCACGAATACCCTACCGATTTGAGCGATAGGGTAAGATAGAATCTGCATTTGGGAAATTGTTTTGAACACCGGAAAAAACTTTAATTTATTGTCATTACATGATTCGACTGCATTTAGACTGCAGAATTTGAATAAATAGACGTGGGGCTCTTTCGATCACCTTATACAATGCGACGCAGACTACTAGTAAAATGTAAGCAGAAAGACAGAAATTACTTACCAGTGAGGTTGTATAGACTGGTAAGGAGGCTAATGATGATGGTGAGGATGTGGGCAACTAGGCCAAAGCGATGACCTACAATTTTGGGAATTGTTTGGGCTTCTGGTGCTTTAATGAGGGATCCAAAAGCAGCAGCATGAAGGTGGTGTAGACCAGGGTACAGCTCATTGACACAAATGCGCAATTGACAACGCCACAATTAACTCACAAATACTAGGGTTAAATTTTCATGTTATACGTGGTAATCGCGCGTTGCTCACCAGTGCTACATGCATGTAGTATTTATACTTGGTTACCACATTCTAATAGATTGCAGCAAATCATGCTTCGTATTCAAACGTTGAAACAGATTCTAGATGTTCTTATTTTGAAGATACTGCTGTTTAATGGCAGCACAACTCTGTGAGGAGAATAGAACGTAGGAGCGAAACACTTAAGTTTTCCAAAAACCACTGACAGGTAGTGTGGCAATATAAATGAAGCCCTGCAGATTTCTCGCCACTCCACATAATAGAACGCTCAGATACAATTAATATTTTCCTTTGTAATTCGCCAGCGTAAGATGGTAATTAGAGTTCCCTAGGAATTTTAGACAAGGTGCGCTCCAGACACAGTGTAGCGTAAGACGCTTCACATTAGAGGACTACAATTTCACCATCGACAATGGACAGAATCAGTACTGATGGGCAAAATTAGTACACACTTTTTACACTTGAGCTTTGTCTCACTACGGTGTTTGGTGGTTTATACCTGTTAAATGTTTTGTGCCATAGTAGTATTTTTAAAAAGACAGATCACCGGACATACCGAAGACAATATAATCGCCCTATGTTACCAGCCTGTGCCCCTTCAAACTCATCGATATTTCGGTTTCACCGTAGACAATACATAATTAATGGTTCTCAGTGAGTCAAACATTGACTTTATGAGCGATTTTATGCTCGTATGTGTTGTGGAGAGATTGGCCAAAATAGGTAATTACGAGAAGTTTAATTATTGGCACACCCTGCTATTGAAAATAAGAGGTGGCAATTGCAATAAAAATCCGCTCCTTAGTAATAGGGCACACACCTTGAGCAACAACTACCCTTAACGTAGCGATATGACTTATCACTTAATGCTACCAACTCTTCTTTTCGTGTTGCGAACTGCTTTGGCTAATCATCACATTTGCCGTCTATGTTGAAACAACACGAATTTGTTCACCTCTGTCAGGTGTGTCAGGCAAGATATCACATTGGCTAAGCACGCATTCTCTTAATGCCATTTAAACATTTGGTGATTGTAAAAAATCTTAAAATAAAGATTTCAAAGTGCAGTTTGCTTAAATAAGAGTTTATTAAAGTATGATAAGGCTCTACCATTCCCGCATTCCTCACCGCCTCTAGGATTGACGCCAGCCATGTGATTTGTACTATGAAGGAGGCGATGACAAACCGACATTGTGGCCTATTGAAACTGCTTGTGAAGCCACTTTGTGCTCTAGTCTAGAAAATCAAGGACAAATTAAGCAGATGCCAACGAGTTAACACTTTAATAGCGAAGGGTTGGGTCATGGACAAACCTTTACACTTATGGAGCATTTGATCTCATAATCGAGGTAGATGGAAACATGGACACGGTTGACTGCCACACAATGTTCCATCTGAAAACAGGGATAAAGTTTAATCCACTTTTTAACCCAAAAATGCTGCATTTTTTCCTCTCATCTTTCCTCATAAACCTTTTAAGACACAAGCAAAGCAAGCCAATCTCGTCCTTCTTTTTTGTAATGACACAAGAAAAAGGGATGTGAATGCAGGTCAATGCTGTTCGCTGAAAGGTTGACACATTATAACAACTACATCATAAACTTAAAATGATAAGTAAATACTGTCCAAGATTATTAAAAATACATCATTATACCAAATTTTTTTTCGGCTTAGATGGCAGGACTAGTCACAGCCCACTTCTAGAAAGGCGGGTTTCAGTAAAAGTAGTAGGCGAGTCCTCTTTGCTGTTTCATGCGGCGAATGGGCGGATAAAATTACAACTCCTGAAAAAACCTACATGTTTGCGCACTCTCGTACAGAAGGTGAAGAGAAGGTCATCAACCATGGCTACCAAAAGAGGGACACATTTTAGGCTCAGCCATAGCTCTGGCTTCCAGCGCCTTACTGCTACCTTTGCGAAGGATTTTCTGCAGGTCCTCGCACTTCCGTTGAGCCAGCGAGGGCGTTGCTCGACTTACACTAACATAACCCCAGGTTTTAAACGTATTTGCGCAAGTTCCTCATCCGTAATATCCTCCATGCTATAGGTGCCTACTTAAATGAAGTTGTTGCCGTGAGGAAGGCAGTGAATATCTGCACCCTATAAATACTCTCTTCCTCCCATTAATGAAGGTTAGGCATTAACAATTTGGAATTGTGTAGCGCAATTTTGACAATTTATCAGGTAGGGCGGCAGCACATTTATTTTGTGAATATAGCAGGCGTTTTCATAGGTGTTTTGGTCTAATTGTTAGAGTATTCACAAACACTTCACTTCAACCGTGGGACTTGAGACGGCATCTCAACCGCTGCAAACAGTAATCGTCAAACTTACTTAACTGTGTTTGTCAAATGAAGCGAGAATCTTAAGAATAGGTGAGCCATCGCTTAGTGCTTAACTGTATCAACCCAAGTTTAAAAACTTAAATCAGGATTGCGTTCAGAATAACTACTGTTTGATTAAATGAAGGTAGATTTACTGTTAAAATTGCGCGCTTGCATATAATTTTATCCGTGCATGCATTTTGGTAAATCCCAACCTTCATTAATGGGAGGAAGAGAGTATTTATAGGGTGCAGATATTCACTGCCTTCCTCACGGCAACAACTTCATTTAAGTAGGCACCTATAGCATGGAGGATATTACGGATGAGGAACTTGCGCAAATACGTTTAAAACCTGGGGTTATGTTAGTGTAAGTTGAGCAACGCCCTCGCTGGCTCAACGGAAGTGCGAGGACCTGCAGAAAATCCTTCGCAAAGGTAGCAGTAAGGCGCTGGAAGCCAGAGCTATGGCTGAGCCTAAAATGTGTCCCTCTTTTGGTAACCATGGTTGNTGGGGTTATGTTAGTGTAAGTTGAGCAACGCCCTCGCTGGCTCAACGGAAGTGCGAGGACCTGCAGAAAATCCTTCGCAAAGGTAGCAGTAAGGCGCTGGAAGCCAGAGCTATGGCTGAGCCTAAAATGTGTCCCTCTTTTGGTAACCATGGTTGCTGACCTTCTCTTCACCTTCAACACAAGTTGGATTTTGTGTATCGTGCATTGATCTTAAGAGAATTACTAGGCATAAGTCAAAATTTTTTGGTCGTGTGTACATGGCAAGAGAATTTAGATTCGATCTAAATATTTCTGACAATTAAGAAAGGTTATCGTTATACGCTCTGCAATTGATAAAATAAAGAAGCAGATCATCGTATCATTCTCTTTACAATATTCCGACGAGTTGCTCAGCACAATTTTGTTGAAATAGACCCCTCGAACCTGTGGTGAGTGGTCCACATGTTTCACTCACTCATCATGCGTGCGCACGCGTGCCTGGGGTTGGTTGGGTTTCATGGTAGTTTAAAGTTATGAAGCAAAGGGGAAATTAAAGGTTAAGAAAGGATGGAACATACGGCGCCACAAACCAGCATAATCAAGACATTCGAAGAAGGTAAAAGTTAAAACCAACGAAGGCTTTAACTTTCACTAAATTTGTCCAAATCAAATCCCTTTCTTTGTTCTATTCTTCTCTAATACAAACAGGGACAAACTTGGCAGAATCTTCTTAAATTAGTCCTATACAGTAGCCAGTATTATCTCAAGCAAACAGTTTGAATTTCACTTGCCAATTTACCGATGCTAATACATTATATTCACTACTTTTTCCACATGTCATGGAAACCTTATGCTACAAAAGAAGGAAATTTACTGACAGCATAAAATAATGGGTAAAGTAACAAGGAAATAAATGCAGCATACTATAATTTGTCTCAATTTTTTGTCAAGGTTATAAGTTGGACAATATTTTTTGGCATTTGAGCAATTAATCCCATTAATGATAAAAGTTTTAAAGGATTGCAGAAAATCTTGGTCAGTTTGCATGGCCGATTTCCGTTCTCTACAATTGTTTTGCAATCCAGCTTTGTTTTTAAAAGAGATAGAAACATAGATTTTAGCACAAAGTATCCGAAAGAATTAAGAAGCAGCAAACCTATTGCATTCTGGGTGGAAGGTTTATCAAACTGAATTAAAAATGTGACTTATACTGAGTTACTCCAACCGATCTCAGACCGTGAATGAAGAACTGCCGACTCTCATCAGCGTGACGTCGAATCGGCCATAAAACGTCTTACGATTAAGAATGCAAAAGCTAATCAGTACCAGTTAAATTAAAAGCGCTTGCATTTGTTTAGTTGCATAAAGATATAAGGGTTACTGACACCATGAAGCAGCATATAGTTTTATAGTCTATGTGATGAAGTGATTACTACAAGAACACCTAGTGGATTTCCTCCATCAATCTAATGATACGCGCATCATTATTAACACCACGTTTGCCGATTAATTAAACAGCCTTAACAAGCTCAATTTGGTCACCAAGCGGCAATTCGATCTAGATTAATGATGGTAAATCTGAGGTTGCAATAAAGATCGGGGAGTGAGCGAAGTGGCTTCAATTAAATAGTAGTAATTGGTAAATGGTTGAAATCGCTATCCGACATTGGGTGTCACTGAGTGTGTCAGTAATAAGCAGCTGAATTTCTGTGCACATGAATGCCAGGCAAATCAGATACATGATTTGCATGGTCACTCCCCATGTGCGGAACAATTTGCAGTTTGGAACCTAACTAGAGGATTATAAAGTCATGACTACTGCTTAGTTTTAGAGGCTTCTTTTGCATGGATTATTTTATTTTGTCACTTTAGTTTGCGTTAATTATAAAATAAAGCAATGTCTCCGTTGGTTAGTAGACATTTGAGAGGCACTTACAGACATACCAAAACACTTGTCGGTGTAAAATAACTTCAAAATTCCAGCCTTCTGATGAAACACAGACTTTTTGCCGTAATCAAGATTTGGCACTAAAGTGGGAGCATTTACAGCAACAAACATCTTTTCTAAGGGGCATATTTGGCGTAAATCATTTATTTTCTGCAAAAATGTCATTTGAAAGAGGCCAGTGGATTATTGCCTAGCTAATGGTGCAACACATTGGAGCGAGGGAAAATTAACAACATATTTATTGTAGCGCTTAGATGTGAAATAAACTAATACGAATTTCACGGTGCTCATAAGAAAGACAGGGAAGTATAGAGAATATGTGCACAGTCAGAAGTTCGCTAAAGACTTAATTGAACCTAACAAAATACCTTGTTAATTTGTTGATTGGCTGTTGAATTCATTATTGCTAATTTATCCAAAAAGAGATTAATTTAATGGCATTCAAAAGCAGATCGTTGCACGACTGCTATTCTTATTATTATAGGAATAGTGGAGGGTGAATAAACTGCCAGCGAAAAAGTTTAATGTTGAGTTTAATTAATGACGCACGATTTGATGGGCAAACCTTCAGTGCCTATTTGGCTTTTAAAGATCCCTTCGTACATTGCTTCCGCATTCAGCTAAGGGAAATGGACTACGAAAAAGCCATGCCAAAGGGAAGGAAGCTCAAAATATAGCCACACATTTTCATTCAGACAAACTGTCCGGTAGGGTAAAATATCGTCTTTTTAACATTATAGGTCTCGAATTCAACACTCTAGCCTAACCGTTTTCTTTTACCTTATGCTCATTCATAGAATTATACCTTAATACTGTCCCATCAACTAACCGACAAAATTAAGACCATCATTAACGTTCGTTTAAGGGGAAAAGCACAACCCTCTCACGCAAATAAAAAGATTCATTTAAAGGTGGTCCGCAATTGTTGATCAATTGCATATGGTCCTGTGGGATCATTTTTGCCCCAAAGAGATTTTTGAATTTAATTTACACAAGCTAATTATTTACTTTCCTTAAGCACTTTTATAAATGATGGATAGTTACTTGTGAAATATAGTGACATTGCACGATGTGTCAATTTAGCAGACGTGGACGTATATACAGCCGAAACATGGCTGGTGGTAGTGCCCAACGCTTTACACATAAATAGCAGATTAAACTTCCATATTTGAAATCAATTTCTTACCTAGACAGCTTTACGTATAAACTCAGGTTGAAATCTAGCGCTGATTGCGGTGCCAATGGAATGGACGCTGTGGATTCCCTCTTCGCTTTTAGGAAGGGATCCAAATGTTTTTACAAGGCTTCCCGGTGAGGTTATTCCCTTCCACATGGGGCTCAAATAGACTTTGTTGGTGCCTTCGGCATTTCGATTTGTGCCAGGTTTCTAATGTTGCTTACTACTGCTACATTATAATTCCTGAAATTGCTATTGCATCCTTGTCATAAATGTTTAGCGGCAATCCTTTTTCGCTTTTTATGTAACTTTATTAGGAAATTGACGAAGAGGACCCATTTAAAAGTGAATCTGACAATCACAAATAGACCTTACATACTTGAGTTAATTTTACCACTGCTTTAGTACGATCATGCAAGTATGCTGTCAACATCATTTCGCGGCGTACGCATAACATGTATTCGAGCTGATGATAGTATAGAAACAAGTAAACTGGATACTATCAATCAACAGAGAGCAAAGACTTCAAAGACTTCAGTCCCGACTGCTGGCAGCAATGCCGAAATGACTCAGAGAAGGTTTGTCAAAATCCAGTCTCCCAAAGAGCAATTACTAGAAAATTAGTGGGTCGCTAAAAGGAAGAAAATTCTCAGCAGCAAATAAAGGGTTTTTTGGGCAGTCTCTGGGAGATAGTAACTATTGAGCTTCTTCTGTTAGTCAATTCTGATTAAAGCACCTCTTTACATTTGGCAATCACGCGGTGTGGGTTAAATCGAATTCTAGTTCATTAGAATTGCTTCAGTAATCAAACTCGTTTCCGCATTTGATTACTTCTTTTGCAATTTTGGGTCCCGTATACAGAAGATCTGCCTTGAAGTTCGTGTTTTTTTATAAAAGAGTTACCGAATTCTTCTTTCTCTACTACCTTTCCTAATGTTCACAAAACACAGGATCGAGTCTGGCAGTAGCGGTTGTTTTAGGCATTTGCATTATATGACAATGATTATTTAAACACATTGCAGTAATGTATTACTCTGTGGGAAGTGCGGAGTTATTGCAGGTGGATTTTGTCATGTCACGTATTATACATTCTTGTTAGGACTATCGACCATAACTCTGGACACAATTTTGCTATCATTTCAATCTACCCAAAAGCCTTGATCATTTTGGATCTCCGCTGCTTCCACTACTGCTTCACTGGGAATACCGTTACCACTGTTATTTGCCTGAAGCTTTTATCCAATCCACGCTTACTGCACTTATGTTTTTCAATCCTTACTACCCATTCCGCACGATGGGTAGTTCTAATCATTGGGTTTTTCTTGGTGTGTACGATAGTCAAACAAATAAGCTCAATGAATTTACTGTCAAGGATTAAAATTAAAAATTCGTCTTACACCATTCTATCTTTGTTTTCAGAGCAACAGCACAACACAGTCGAACTTGGCCATTGCCGCATGGTCTAAGGATTCTGATAAAAACACCTGCTTTCACAAAATGGCGTTCATCGTTAACTTCTAGAGGCCTCCACCCTTGTGATAAGCTGCGACATTATGAGTAGGGACTAGGACCACAGAAATAAATAGCATCGCTGTGTGTATATGTTAAACAAAAATCTACCAATTGCTGTAATTCAGAAATCGGCATGGTCTTTGACAAGTTCTTTGAGGGATTATTGACGGACTCTCTTTACAAATGCCATTTCCACTTTCATCCAAAATTGGACTTATCCTTCACGACACCTTTAAACGCTGCAATACGTTAACTCTCAACTATTAATAATGCAACGCTTATGACTGCTTTTTCAAGTTTGCATGTTTCATTTTCTGTGGTGAATTATATGGCAGGAGATATTAAGTACAACACCAATGTTTCTCTAAATGCGTATTTTAGGCGAGAGGGGAAGGAAAATTCGGATTTCGTCCTGAAAGGGTGGGTTGTATCAACTAATGCGGACAGAGTCATCCTATAATCCCCTTTTGCTACGTCATCTACCCACCATTTTAGCTAAAAAAATGTGTCTAAAATTATTCAACATTCTTGCAATAGAAGCGGTATCAGAACAGGAGAGACGGCAAGAAACACCTTAATGAAGATAAACTAACAGAATTTTTAATGGTGGTTGCAAGCAGGCGGCGTTAGAAGCTTGCTTCGAGTTCATCTGGTCAATTTCGAGTCACAGGCATTATTGACATAGTAAACCAGGACAAAAGGCTGGAAAGCAAGGTCACAAGGAGATAAATGTTAAGCAATAGTAACATGCAAAACTCAACAAAATAGCGTTCAAGAATTTTGGTTGATAAAATTTTGCAAAATCGGGCTTGTTTTATAATGCTCATTATTGGATACATTTGCCTTTCAGCATTGCCCTTTGTAGAATAATTTACCAAGATCAATACTATATAACCCATTCTTATTTTGGGTACTCATTCACCGGTCCTCATTAATAAGTGCCTATTTTTGACTTTTACGTGCTCATTTATCTGTTATTTTCACTCACTTCCTTGTTAGATTAAACGCAAAAGAAAAGAAAGACAGTTACTGCATGCGCTTTTCCTTCCTAAGCACAAAACCCTATTGTGTCCACTCGTTTTACTGTACAAAGCTTCAAGCGATTAATCAGAAGTAATCATACCGTGTGTTAAATGCTTCGTTATTCTAACGAGAGATTGTGATTATTAACGCCTAATTTGATGAAAATATTGAAAATCTTCCAAGTACATGCCATTCATTTTCAATCTTTTCTGACAAGTGTTTTTTTATTTATGTATAATTATCCACTCTCTACACACTTACCGAATTAAACGCCAAAGAAAAAGCAAGATTTTACATAAAGGCTTTTAGATTTAGGAATAAACTGTGCAATAGTGCCTACTGATTTCCCTCTGCATAATGCTTAAGGCGACTAATTAAGGCTTTCAAGACAGTGTGTTGAATGATGTGTCACTATAGCAATAAAGGATTTTGAGAAATGAGGCCTTATTTGTCGAATACACTTGAAGGTGTGTACACCATTTGGCTTTCTTTCTTGCTGATGGCATTGTAGACTCTGAAACCGACGGAGTCTATTGTCTTCGGATGGTGCTTTAGCTGTAAGCACAAAAAACTACCAGACAGCACTAAATGCGAATCTTGTCTCCACCACTGCTTTGGACCAATGGCTGTGGACGGCTGGTGTATCTCCTCTTTCATTTTATCTTGGGATTCATGCCCTTATCTGTTGCAACATGAATATTTTGATGCTTCGAGAAGAGTGTTCAAGTAATACCAATGTCATCTGCAAGATTGTCATGCCATTTGTGTGCGATAACAATGAACCGGATGCAATTTGTGCATCCCAATTGCCCTGTCACTTTCGTACGTGACTATGCGATTATGTATTGACTGTGTCAAGGGGAAATGCAATGCATCATTGTCTCTGTGCGTAATCTCCTGGGACGTCTAAAACAGTTGGATGAAGCTGAAGACAAAGTGATGGTGTGCGGTGTGCTTCACACCACTATAGTACTATCTTGCCCCTACCCCTATTAAGTCGGTGCGCAGAATAATACATCCGGATGGGATGTCTTTGCTCTACTGCAACGAGTTGTGTGATTTAGGCCTAAGTTCTTCGTAAAGAAATGGAGAGTTTTAGCCAAAAGGAGGTGGTCAGTGTACATAAACGCCGCTACGAAGGTGTGTTGGAGCAGGGACAGCAATGATTACCGCCTTTTTCATTACTCCCACACATTACTCAAGACACAATGTATTTCGTTTCAAGGATTGTTATTATGCCTTCGGTGGTCTAATAGTATCAGTGTACATCTCATAAAGCAATACTTGCTTTTTCCTCTTTATCCTTAACCCTTTCCATAATAAATACATAGAGAACGCTACATTGTTCAAGTTGCTATAGTATTCGTGTCGGTAGAACACATCGTACTTATTGGGTGCTTCAAAATCTAATTTTCTATTGGCTCTCATGCTGCTTGTTAAAACATCAGACCTCAGTATTGTGTTGACCTTATCTTGATGCTGCGCACAAAGTAAGATCTCAGTTACCACTTAAGCTAAGGTTTAGTTCCGCTACGAGTTGATGTTTGGGGCTGAATCCAAGCCAAATGCATGGCTGTTCAGGGACTTACAAATATTTGTTTGGAAGGCTGTTGTGCACATGGAAAAATAAAGCGACTTGGTAGGAGGGTTGTAAATGTGTAAGTGTGTTACGTCCCTTTCTCTCTCGCAAATTATCTGAGGTTCTAACATGATTAGAATAACTGTTGACGCAAAGTTCTGTCATCTTTTACAAATCTAGCGTAAATCATCTGGCACCATCGGAACGAAATTTACTCATGAAGCAGAAGTACGTGTGGGAGGAGGCAGGCGGGCAGGAATTGGGAGAGGAAATGATAAAACGTGTGACGAGAATAAGGAACAAGAACAAACTTATCATTATTGGACATAATGTCAAACAAATTGAGTCAGACTTCACCTCTGCTTACTAAATTTTAGTTTATCTTACATCCGCATGCATGCAATGGTGGTTGGGTGCGTCAGTAGATTTTTGACCGGTAGCCATTTTAGGGGCTGATTGCATGGCCAGTAGTGTGCGAATGAGACTGCTATTTGACATGAGTTTGTCTTTTTCACAGACAGCTGGTGTTGGAGCCAGAGTTGCCACAGGAAATGAAGTTGTCGGTGTGATTGCTGCTTCGCTGCTTCCTACGATATCGTCACGTTTGTAATGTGATGTGCGATTAGTGCATGACATGCCGATTTGTGCTGAAGCACAATGTATGCGCATCCTTTCCTGCTTAGCGGTCATCAGGAGCGAGGTTAGCACTGTCTTCATTTGCTCTGATACTGCTGCTCAACCTTCAGTGACAGTAGAGTGTAGATGTTTGAATCCTTAAACTGTATTTTTCCAGTAGAAGGAGTGGACAAGATCTCGCTCGCTGGAACACTTGACCATTTTAAAAGTGGTTACCTTTTCATGCACTACTCCACACTTCATATCCTGCAATGTCTTTGCCTCAAACTCTAGTAGTTGTTCGGGTGTGGCTGGTGTCCAGTAGATGTTGACAGGCCTGATTTAGTGCCAATAACTAAGACAACCCAGTTTTGGAATAGACAGAGGGAGGACAATTTACGCATCATTACCCTAGTTAATCGGGATGAGCTGTGTGGAACAGGTTTGCGGGGGTACATGCGAAGTATTTTCTGCTAATAATTACGAGAAGTGCCACGGGCTGAAGCATAGTGCGCATTAATAGACTGTGACAGACCTGTAGGCGAGTAGATTGATGAGCTATCCCTGCAGTAGACGTTGGTTGGCAGCGTTGTACGTATGTCACTTGGGGTTGGATGCACACGTAAAATTCTGGGAAGAAAATAATGCGAAATTATATCCTTCTATGCACATTACCTGCCAGTAGGTAAGTTTATCACCGAAAAGGTGAATTTTATGGCCCCCCTTGCATTACCTAAAACTTATTGAGAAGATCCAGTCTAGCAGAAGAGTAGAAGGTAATATGGCAGTGGTGAGAAGGATGTCCCTACAAGTTGCTTGAACAAATTTGCTCACTACCCATCAATGCTGGCATCTTGTACAAGCGCTTAGCACTGCTATCTTGTTGATTAAATGACAAGACACTTTTATGTATAATGAAGTAAAATGCATTTTTGGTAGATAAAATCTGTGCTTTGTTAAAACAGAGGCTGCCACAAGGAAGCTGAGACAAGTTTATGTGGAAGCAGTGCGGGAGGGGAACTTAAGATTGCATTAGCTTTTCGACTTCTTCATCTTACTTGCAAGTGGGTCAGTTGTGAGGAAGAAATAGAAGGAAGCGATACAGTAGAACATACAGTAGGTGAAAGTGCTGGTGAATGCGTGAGGAATGAAGGAAGTGCAAATTGGACAAGAGGAAGTAAAATGCGAAGAGTTAGCCAAAGATTTGAAAAAATAGCGGCATGAAGAATAAATTGAAGAACGGTGAGGCATTTACAATAAATGATGATAAGCAAGCACTTTAATTGATAAGTTTCCTGGCCATGAGCCTTTGCGACCCGGTCAGCAAACACTCTGCTCGCCAACTCCAGGGGTTCAAGCGTTCAACAATCCGAGTACACTTTAAGCCAAGCCT
Source organism: Taenia saginata (assembly GCA_001693075.2). Taxonomy (NCBI): domain Eukaryota; kingdom Metazoa; phylum Platyhelminthes; class Cestoda; order Cyclophyllidea; family Taeniidae; genus Taenia; species Taenia saginata. Next base: position 99,190 of record LWMK02000159.1, read on the forward strand.
CCTAGTAGGGCCATTGTTTTGTACATTACCCATTAGGATCGAGTTATGTAAAAAACAACCAGAGAAATTAGAGGAGCACTGACCTCTCAAGTGAACAAAAGTGGTGGTGAGAGATGTCAATTCACCTCTTTATTGTTAACTTGACTGCCGTATTTACTTAAAGTTTACACTCGCAAACTAAATGAAGCAAAGAGTGAAAAAAATAAAGGGAACGCATACGTGCATACAAATGTTAATGCGATCATTCTCTTAAAATGAAACGAAAAGTGAGGGCCATTAGAGTGGGGTTGATGATGGCAGACGCCTTGTCCCTACGGCAGGCGTCCTAGTGAAACTAAACTCCGTGTCATGCCTCGTCTAGATTTATGCAAGCCTGCCGCTATATTTAGCCCACAAAACCTCTTTGTAATACAACGCAAACAGTCTCACATTCCTCACATGCATACCGTTCAGCGCTCCTGCGATTAGTAGGAGAAATGAGAGCTTTACACAACCCCATGACTTGCAAAGAAAGTAGTTGCCCTCCTCAGACGGAGCGCCTTCCATCGTTACCTCCTCCCGTCTTCCTCGGTTATTCGCCCCTTTTTATGCAACGCCAGCTGCACATGCAAGTATTGCAAAATGACAACAAATGTGTCCCTAGCAACCTGAGAATCAAGGTGTCACACTAACCAGAAAGATAACCTCCTCAACGTTTCATGCCGTGACTTCATTTAAGTTTAGCAACTGGGGCAGTAAGGAATCGTCTCCATGTCCCATGACTCCTTCCACGAGACTTCTTTGCCTTACCGTCGAGGAGACTTTCATTCACTACGTGCAGCTTCTCCACACTTCTGCCATTCTTCTCTATCCTTGAATATCTTCTTGCATCTTCTTCTTCTCCTCCTCTTCTTTGAGCGGTGTTCTCTGCCACCTCTATCATACCTCTTTCTTCCTGTTCTCATTCATTATGCATTTCGACTATTCCATAGCATGTGTCAGTAGCAACTCCTTCTATTTCTTTTGACCATAACGATTAAAGTGAATTACCTCTAGGTGCAATAAAATTGAGTAGCTGCTAAAATCCAATGAAATTTTATAGCAGATGCTTCTGTCGAGCCCTTTTTTCCACACAATTGCCCGTCTGAAGTGACTTTTAACAGATTCTAGTTTAACAACCTAAGTGCCATTGATGTTAGAGGTGTGAAAAATGTAGCACCTACCAGTCGTGAACACAGATATGATGTTTTTTAAAGTCCAAATCAAGCATCTAAAGGAGAGCTAAAATTAAAACAGTTGACCAAGGAAACTAAACGAAAATTGGGCAAACAGAAGGGTGGAGGAAAAGAAAGTGCAGTTCGTCACCATCTTCATTGTCAGCTTGAGAAAGTGACCTAATCAAAAATTTCAGCACTTAAAAATTAGCTGTCAGCAACTCGGATTGCACCTGCAAGGCATGCAGCCAATAGGAAGCAAATGTTGTTACAAACAAGGCAGGCTCGGCACTTGGTGTTTCATTAAAATGTCTCCACACAGCTGCGCGTTAGTAGCATGTAAACCTCGACAGTAAATTCAATGATAGCTGTCAGGGTCACTTCAAGTGCGGCGATAATTGGTGATTAGATGTTTCATGCCAAATCATTCGGTACTGTTAGGATCGCATGGCAGTGTGAAGCTTTGTAAGAAATCAGTATTTCCATCAATCTTTCTCGACCTTGCTCTCCTTCATCTCCTTATCTCTCACATTCCCTCCCCTCCTGATTTCACTGCTGCTCAATTAAAAACAGTCGCCAACAAATTTTTGATTCGACATTAGTTTGGCCGTTAAGCCTTGAAGCAAATAAGGGCAACAGTATGCTGACGGCAAAGTAACGAGACTTCCGACCCGAAGTAAAAGTGTTGCGAACTTCGTTAGTAAAGCCATTAGCAGCGCGTTTTGACTATGGGTTTCACTTCTCTTTGCAGAAAAGAGAATATAAAAATTAAGTTGGGTCGATTCTGCTTTCTGATTTGCCTGATCGTGGAAAAAAACGTTTCCTAAGGCCTACATAATCGTGAGGTAGTGCAAAATGACTAATCCTCTTTCCTTTATCCCTATCTTCAGCATCGCCAATCTTAAAGTGGCCTCTACTTGCCTTTTTACAAAGACAGGAAATCATTGATCTTGATTACGTCTTCTTACGCTGTAGCTAGTGATCTTCAACGAACAAACTGAACTTTTTTGACTAGTTGAAACCGAATTATTGTGCAAGAATTTCAGTTTTGCCATTTTTGGAACCACTAACGATGACGGAATACATCCGACGCAAGTGCTAATTTAAATGCTGGATAAAATCATGCATGTAAGGACGGGTTTGTTGTCCTAACGTGCATCGTCCAAATTCTGTTATTACCACTATCTGTTTAGTTTTCTGAACCTATGTCACTATTGTACATCGTCAGCCAAATAATCAGAGGGTGATTTATATCATCAAGGCTAACAGCAAACGATAGCTACGTGCTAACACAATACTGCGACATTTGTATCCGTGTACTTGGTGTTTCTGCCTCTTGGCAAACACCAGTTTATCTAGCGTTCTCATTATTTTCTCGACGCCTATTGACCCCTTCATCCAATAGCAATACAACTCTGGCTCTTTGGATGTTGGGAAAGGCAATCAAATGGTAGTAGTTAGGCTTAGGAAAATCTTGTGAGAACTTCGTTTATCCCTCACCGCTCCGGAAAATAAGCTCACTGCTTAAACTGAAGAATGTGAGGTTTGCCGCAATAAACCCAGGTGTGGCTTTGGTGAATTTCCGATTGTTGGGCTAATAACTATGACTCCGAATGCAGCACCTAGTGATATCGTTAATGGACTTCCTTAACGTGGGGAACATAAACAGCGGGAAATACAGCCATTATAAGTGTTGAAGATTCATGTGTTGCAGTTAGTTAGTCCACGATGTCACACACAAACATAAGTGAGTGTTAAAAAAATCCAGCTATAAATCACAAATTTGTCAAACTGATTGGTAATCTTTGTATTCAAGAAGAAAAGAATTTTCTTAAATCCAACCATAAAGACCAACTGTGTGCATTTTTAGAATTTGCAGTGATGTTATCCTCCTTTTCTAGTAAGGCATTCTGACTCAATTACCTTTGATCCCGCGATTCTCTGTGCTTCTTTAATGCCTGGGATCTTGCTTACGCCTCTCTCCTTTCACAAAATTCTTGCCTTGAGCAAAATCAGTCGATATATCCTGGCTACTTTGTTGTACCTGCAGCGAATGCCTGATACGCCATAATTCATTAGGTCTTGGGACAGCATATAGCAACAAAGTTGCTTAGCTAAGATTTTGGTCTAAATGCTCATAATTCACAGCAGAAACAACCAGACATTTAGACAACTATTAGTGCGCTACGCGATATGAATGTCGACTGAAGGTAACGCCAGTGCAATGTTTAGGTAAGTCTTCGAAACAACGACCTTCGATGGAAATATTCTCTCAATAATGCTACACAACCACATGCCATTTCGAAGCCGTTGCTGCTAAGAATCTGTTTATGAAACTGAGGTTACAAAGTTATTTGACAGCTACGCAATGTCAGCAGGTAGTAATCGACGATAAGTCATGACTGCAATCATAACACATCTTAGCTTGTTAAATCTGCTAATAACCGGTTTTACAATCCATACTTTGATGTCTCATCAAGTAATTAGGGAAAAAAGAAATGCACTGTTAGACCGGTTGCGGCATCAAAAATGCTACGTATATGCCTCAAGATTTGCAGACTTCGTAAGCATTTATTGTGACCCACTTTTATGGCACACAATAGACATTAAAATACATATCGGTTTTCGATGCCATCATTGGCTCCGGATAATTTCCACTACCTGCACTGATAGGGCTCACGAGAATTTGACAAACAGTTGGCTATTCTAGCATAAATTCATTACTAGCACCTGATCCAAACCTTTGTCTTGGTGGTGTAAATTCACCGAATACTTATGTGATGCTGCTAGGTGTGTTATTTTCTCAGCTGTAGTTGTGTCCTCACCAAATCAACCAATCATGCTAATGGCAGTTAAAGGTAAAAGCATAGAACTGCACACAATACGCCTCTTTAGTCATGAGCTGGTATTATGCTTGCCATCGCCGCTGACCTCGATATCGCCGCCTTCATATCAGGTACGACCTCATTTGTTCATCCTCACAACCAAATAATTTTGCGGGATTTCATTCTACAATTCCATGCATTCGGGAAGTCAGCCATCAAAAATGCGCCATTTTTTATTAAGTGCGGCACTAGAATCGGGGATTAGTTGTCAATCACTTGCCAAAATAAGTCGTGCTTTCAGTCAGCTTGCATTTTAAGTCTAACGAGCACACATGAAACTGGGTGGTAAAATCAAGTGCTGCAACGGTGAAGTAGCAATGGTGCGTCGAAATGCAGTCGCATTTTAACAAAGCTCAGTGGCACGGGTGGTGCCTTAACAAAATGCGGTCACATAAAATGGGCAGAAGTGCCAATTTGCAGTTCCTAAATACGAGCGTAAAATTCGAATGTGTTTTCCTTTTTACGCTTAGATGGTACTGATGCGAACTGATACTCGATGAACCTTTTCTGATCTGAGGGTGAAAACGTCCGAAGGTTTTATAGATCCCGAGTCGCTTAAAAGTCGTTGAAACCATTTAACACAATGGACTACAAACATGGTGACAAACATGTGCGCTCTTAGGCGTGGTACAGTGCGCAGATGCCTATTATATAGTGAGCACTTGAAAATAACACCATTATTTACTACTATGTTTGTTGCAAATAATGCTGAGCTTTATTGTTTCTTATATGAAGTTTTCCCATGTGGAATGCCACGTAACGCTTAACGTTCAATTTCACTTATTAAGAGAACGCGTTTCAGGAAAAAATTCTGTAGAGTAAATTGTTAATTGTGCATAACAATCTTGTCCCCAATGGGACATCTCTGCGTAAGCTCCGCACTGCGGTTGTAGACACGTCGAATTCTGCTAATTTACCTTCCATTTAATTTTATCAGTGCCCTGAAATTGTTATTAGCATGACTGCTGCGAATGCCCGCACTTTGTTGCACCACAAAAGTAAAGGTGCTATAACCCCTAAATTTGCTCTTCCGACTGGATATAATAACCGATTTAAAGAAGATCCTTGTACCATAGACAAATTGCTGCAAATATCCAACCTCGCAGCACTTGATGCGCCTGTGGATTTACTTTTGATGAAGGAAGAATTTAAAATGGAGTGCGATCAGTCCAAGCTAAAGTGAGGAGCTTTAAATGTTCCGAGTTGGTCTTCAATAAAATTGCTGTAAAGAGCACAAAACTCCTATTTCTCATTTGAACTTGTACTTGATTCAGATCATGCGAAAATCACATTGAATGAGGGGTCTGAATGGAATATTATGGTGATGCCGGCAAATGATCTCTAACCCAAAACAATCTCAACAAAAAACTTTGCACCACGCTGCAATTTTGTGGCCTCTATTCGAGGCTATTTTTGTCGGTCATGAGATTTTATTAACCTGGCCTGGCAAAGAGGAAAAAGACGACAAATGAACCAAAACAAGGGCCAAGAAAATGTGAGGATCTTATAAATTAACAATACGTTCCTTCGGGTGCCTGATACGACAATAGGTCCGGGCACCACTTTGTATTTTACGAAAATGACGGGTTTATTGACTTAGTCGCTCCAATCGCTGCCATAGCCAATGCATATTTCTATGATTTCCGGTGTCCTAACTATTTATGCGCCTTGGCAGCAAAATATGTTATTATTTAAATTGATCATGATTTAGTTTTCTTAAATATTGTTTATTTAAGACGAAGTCAGGCCAAAAATTGGCTTTTCTCTTGCAATTTCTCATAGATAATCCTTCGTTTGGTGTTAACTTTGCTTTTCAAGGAGCAAACAGAAACTCTACGGTAGGACTTCTCATTTATGACTTAGACTATGGGCCCAAGTTTAAAAATCGTGATGGAGAAGTACATGCATTAATTACCTGGCCTAATCAAATGAAGCTTTGCCTACCCTGTTTGTCCGAATTTTAAACATTACCATCTAGCACAGAGTATTTTTGCTGTTTTAAACATCACACAATTTAAATAGATGACTTTTGCCATCTGCGGGAAGCCGATGTGTCATTGGACGTAGAGAGAGCTTGCGCACAGTGAAGACAGTTTCTATGGTATGTCAAGTAATACTTTAAGCGTGAAAAATTAGCCAATGCCTTAGAAAGTCAGTTCAAGAATCAACTACCTGACCAAACTTTTGCTCACTAAACTTCCTCCAACTTGACTAACTATTGTGGTCGTTAATGGTACAGAAGTTGGTGGGGCAAAACACAGAATCACCGATGCCTCACTTCCAGCATTTGCCTCCGGTTAGATTTGGGTTATAAATTTCTTAGACTAGTCTGAAATTAATGAATTTCCCATTGGCCTACTATGAACATTATGGACAGATATTGGTATTGGGCCAGCACAGGCCTTGAAAATACAATGAAATGGCAGTCATTTTTAAACATGTGCATAGCAGTGATTTAAATACCTTTAAATTTGTCGTAATTTCTTGCACGATTGCTTGCACTTATGCGTCCAAACCAAGTTCTGCGTTAAGTGATTGCTTGAAACATATTTGCCTGCACCTCATCCACACACCTAGTAATATTTTAATGTAATATGGAAAAACAAGACCCACACCCGAAGAATTGCAAAGTTGATGAATGCAGACTCAATTTTCCACGGCTCCAGTGTTTGTCATAAAGAATTATAATGTTCGTAGAATAGCTTTTGAATACTCGCATTTCAGCTCATAATTGCACTATACATTTTAATTTTCGATCCTTCTATTTGAAAATTGCCGTATTGTGCAAATAACCTAAGCATACAGTACCTTTATAATTCAAACATCTGTCCATACAGTGCTCGCTCCCCATTATGTAAATTTTGTAAGCGCAAATAGGCACTTTGTAATTCGTCCTTATTAAGAGTAATGATGACAATATGCAGTTAATGGCAATTTTCACACCTGACAAAGGCCTGCCACAAACTTGTCTGCTCCATTGTTGCGGTTGTTGCTTGTAACTGTTGCAGCCATCCCTCGAAATCTATGGTAGTGGGGTCAGTTTTTCACAAACGCTTGTCTTAATGGTTTTTATGGACTTATTTCTTAAAAGCTAAATCTATTTGGTCTTCACTACTTCTATGCTGCTTTTGGGCGGAGATTAGCCATTTATCAAAGCTGCAATAAACTCTTCTTGCGCCAATGCCACTTAGGCATGCACAGTCTCATGGATTCCAAAGGTGTATTATTTCCTATCTGAAAGTCGTCTTTAATCATTTTTAATGGATAATCTTGCAAATTTAAGGGGATTTTTAAATTCTCTGCCTTTTATACTTTTCTTCGAGAGGAGACAATCCAACTTCTAGGATTGTAGCCTGCCTCATCTCACATTAAACAAACATTACGGTGCGTGACAGAATTTAGACAGTTATTTTCTGGACAATACGTACAACAAATTGCAAGCTTAATTACATGCCATCAAAATCATTAGGTCATGACAACACCTTTGAAATTATCTCAAGGAAGCACTTGACACACTCAGCAGTGCAAAATCATATCTTCACAAAGATACGTTTTACACTTACACATGTCGGTTGCTGTTAAGGCTACGCCAACAATTCATCCATGTTATTTTGTAGTTTTTAAGCTCTTGGATTCTATGCTTAAATGGCAAAATATAGGATTTGCAAGCTGATAAACTTCAATACCGCCAAGCTGGCGAGATTTCAAGAATATTAAACTATCTCTGCAGCCAACGGAAACATTACATTTGTTGTAGCTGACATACAGCAAATAGGTTTTAGAACAATGCCTGAACATGTTTTTTGTCGCGAGCATTTTAATTTTATTTGATAGCTACTCTCATTGGTCTAGTAGAATGTCAACTAATTTTTCATTGCTTTTTAAAAGTTTTGATTTTCAATGCATTTCCTGGTGCACAATTTACGGCCGCATTGTCGTTTTAAAAGTTGAAAAGCGCGCTTTTAACCGAACAAAGTTGAACTATGCGATAGAGGTAAAACCAAAGACGCTACAAAATAGATGAGTCTCAACTTTGCAATAAAGCACGCTGTGCAGCAGTAAGTCCTCTACCTCTATTAGATTTGTATATTCCATCAATGGCACCACCCTGAAAGCAGACGCGTGTTTTGCCTAAAGCTGCTTCTTTCATTTCAACAGTAGATGTAAACACACAATGTTTGAATTGTAGAGAATATACGAGAGGTTAAATAATGGAATTAAATAAAACAAACTGAGCAAGACGCCATGCCAACGAGAAAGAAGTCCATCTAGTAGAATGTTTAAATAAGGCTGGCATCGTTTTTTCATAACAAAATCAGAAATCCAAGGCATGCACATTCACCATAAACTAATGCCAAAGCAAAGGTCTTGCTGCTGTTTTGTTGATTAATGGATGCACAGATAATCTTTGCATAGCAGCAGTCATGCATTGAACCGAATGGTGGTTTTTAAAATAAAGTTATAAGAAAAAAGACTGTTAATGATTCGGCTCTACTTGAAAGGTAAAATGAAGAATAAATTAAAAAAGGTGGGTGGGTCGGTTCAGCTACGTTAAACGCATACGTTTCTACATACTCATATTTAATACATTTATTTTATGAGTTCGATTGTTGATTATGCATTGTTAAGTTTATAATTTCTAGCCTACCCTATACGGAGACACGAATAAACACATGGACATCTGCTGCAACTAAGTCCAAGAATTATAGCCTTTTTTGATTCAGTTTCTCCTAGGGGAACGAAAAAGGCCAAGAGATGCAACAAAGTTGCGTTTGTGGCTAAATGTAGACAAGTCCGACACACCCAGGCTTGAACTGATCGTTAGCCAAATCTTGTGGATTGTTCCATCCATGCCTGAGGCCGTCACATCTTTGCATGGCACAGAGCAATTGGTCAGAATTTACCCAAACGGGTTATTCAAATTAAGAAAAGGTAATAATGTTATCCGAGAAATCATTGGCATTAGACTTTTGGAGAATCGTTAACATACTTTAAAATTTTAAATTTAGCCACATTAAGGAAAAGGTCTTTAGATTAACACTGATTAACATTTGCATTATGCAAACCCATTATCTTACTCTTCTGTATTTAGTGACCACAAACATGACCGCCGATGTTGCTAATAGAATTGTGAGATCACGGTTTTTACTGTTTCATCCATAGACGTTTTCAGTCGGATATGGTGTGAAGCCGCCAGCAAGCGTGGCATTGTTTTTCAACTCCATGGTATTGTGGAAAGTGTAACGGATATTGATTTCCGAAAACGTTTTGAACGATCCAATAAGCTGTTCGACACTCCAGTTCCTCTGAACATCACCAATTAACCCACAAATAAAGTGCAAAATAATTAATTTGATTTTTATCGCAAAATTAGTCGAAGATTAAGCGAATGCAATTTAGTTGTTCTCGGATAGAAGCAAGCAAACAAGCAAGCATTTTAATGACACATGTTTATCAGTAACGAGCATTACCATTAAAAGCGTATTATTTGAAGGATGGAACACATTTTTTCGCATTTTTATATGAGTCTCGAGAATGTGTGCCCGTTCAACACCTGTAGGTAGCTGGCACATTGCGGCGAATATCAGAATGGCAAGGCTTATGGGAACCGGGCACGTGATTTACAGAGTGAGTTTACTAACTTATACAATAAGTTACAAAAAAATCTTACTGATCTGTAATTGTATCGGTGTGAGTGCTATTGAGGCAGCACTGCACAGGAGTTGAGAAGTATCACGAGTATTTATGTACGCGTCAGACCTCGTAACCCACGACAGCACCGAGTATGGTTTTGTCAAATTACTAACTTAGACCTCTCACTTTTGAGCTTGAGTGCAATAGTGAGATCATCGACATTAGTGTCTACAAGGCAATAGATTTACGAGCAGTCACACACCAGGATTTCGATTGCCTTGAGTGCCAATGTAAAAAAAACGACGATGTTCATAGTCCATTTGCAAGGCGCACAACTAATGGTGTACATTGAATTTATAAGGTCGCTGTCGCCATTGATCATTAGAACTGTTCCCAAGTTCTTGTGCGGTTCGCAAATGCTATCAATGTTATCAATATCTACGAAATGAAATGCTTTATTTTAATGCATGAACAAAAACAAATCTGTGTGGTTTATAACACTTAGATTATAGCAAATATGTCTCGCCCCCTCCATCTATTTTAGCATAAGTTCTTATATAGATTTTTGCATAAAACAGCGCTTCTCTACACTTCATATGTCTGCCTGGGCTTGATATTTGCACCGAACTTGATAATCTTATGTTAATACAATGCTAACCCACGTTACATTGTGGCAATATCAAACATTCTTGCCAACTGAAGAAATTAAAGGGGTAAATATAAAGAGAGGTGCTAGCAAAGGCTTTATGCATTGCAGGCAAACTGAATGTTGCTTACAGTTGAGATGTTTGAGAGCAGTGATTAATGTGCAATAGCATGCTCGCGTAAATAAAAAGGAGAAGACATTTAAGAGCTATACAAATACTTATTAAGACTTTTTTATCACAAAGTGCACCATCTCACGTTTAAGTCAAATTTGCCATGATAGCGTCTACCTTCAAATCATAAGACATTTTGAATTCAGATGCAAGCACATATTTTAAAGCGTACAGACGCGTAACACTGTATTTCGTGCAACACTCTCTTTGTTAATGTAATTGGTCACAATATCAGGCTTAAAGTACAACTACGTATAAGCTGTATTCCTAAGTTCTTGGGGTGGAACATGCGAACTTGAGGCCTAAAATCAGTTTTGCATGCATTTACTCTCTTTTGGCAGTGCTGCGAGATCTTGCTGGCACTCTAATGCCCTGTTGGAAGTGAAAAGAGGAAATCGCTTCGTCCTTTGCCAGCAATAACAATTGCTTTTCCAAGTCGTTGACTAAAAGGCTGGATTCCTTTTTCTTCAGTGTCACAAAAATGTGTGTCAGATATATGCACTCGTGCCAATGACACACTGAACGCCAGGCATTTTACTTGAGTTACGCTTCAAATTTTGTTCTGATAACGGCATCGTCACTAATAATTGTAACGTGATTCCAGTATTTATCTACAAACCACTTGATTGAAAACGGTTCCTTTGCAGTACTATCAGGAGGCTGTCCCGCTTATAGTACCGTTCTACATTCGCCCCTGCTAAAAAGTGGAACTTAAAATTGTATGGGCTGTGGGTCGGTGGAACAAAGGCTTTCTGTATGAGCGTTTACTTACAACACAGTCTCTGCGGCAAAACAATGCTGGACAGAATCTCTCAGCGACTGCAAATAGATCTTGCTCTGGCATTTGCAACGAGTAATAGTCACGATGAAGATGAGAAATAGTGCCTCTAACGAGTGTGAATGCAAATAAGTAGGTATTAGTGCAAGTAGGTTAGTAAGTCGCACCTAATAGCGGGGAAGACGTAATGCATAAGTGCACATGCTTCACTGAACGATTCCGGTCTTTGTAAATCGTACATTGTTTTCTACCAGAGGTCATTCTTATCACCAGTAACAACATCTCTTTGGCCTTGCTTGACTTTACTGAAGTGGATGTGGGAGCTTGAATACAATAACTAATGGAGTTTAAACCGACCAATAAAGCTATAATTCTAAGGACATCTGTTGATTTCCTTCATCAGCCTGCGTGATATGGGCATCTGCAATTTTGTCAATTAGTCTTAGCTCACTCAACCAAGTCAATTCGCAATGTATAAGTAGATGAATTTAAATGGTAATGGGAATTTTATAATTACGTAATTACGGTAAAATCACCGTCAGATAGAATTTTGCTACACTCATCTGCGAAGCCATAACTTGGCCCATTTCTTCAATGTGAAGATAAGGATTTTGCAAATTCTCAGCAAGTTGTTGACAGCTTTGCATTAACACGAAAGTCAGCTAGATTTAGCAGTGTATACATTTTGTGGCTTAAGAATTGCATTTCAACTTGCTGAATAATGGCTTCGACCTTCATTTCCGAGGCAACCCCATGCATAATTAGTTTTATTTCCTCAATTTAAGTTGCACTAACCTTGTGATCCAGAAATGTCGTTGATAATTAGTGGGTGGCAAAGCATGCCAATCGTGCATGTGATTGACTTTGCTACAAATGCGAGGTGGTTTTAATGCCAAGTCAAGCCTTCCCAAAGTAATAATTAACGGAAGCAAATTGAGAAGCTCAAAGTTACGCCTTCATTTTTCGTGTTCATAAATGATGCTCCTGTTTAACAGCACTCCTATTATTAGTGTCAGAAATTTGTACTGTCTTGGTAAGGAATAAGTCTATTGAAGTGAAACCCGCTATGGCATCAAGTCTAAACCTAACAACAAATAAATAGTAACAAAACATTACTTTACTTAAACGTTCGAGGGGAACTATGGAAGAAGGATATAGGCACACTGAGTTGCGTCCCACGACTGGCTCTTCAAAGGATGGTAATCTTTTCCAATATCTGGTTTGCCGTCTCCTTCTTCCCCATTTATCACTACTATTGCCACCCATCAATAGTGTGACTAACACATTAGAGCCTGGGGTAATATTCGTCTTTCAATTTATCTACTTTGGCAGACTAATTCGCCCTTTTTACGCAGTGGTAGTGCGGAGAGGCACTGCCAATTATGATTGCCGGATGAATAGAACATGCCTCCAAGGACTATTAACAGTTTTCACATGCTATTATAACAAGTAAACTCGTTCTTTAGAGAGATATTAGTATCTCAACCAACTTACCCCTCTTTCAAAGGGCATTCAAAGCCTTTTCTATGAAGCCTTATAATTTACCAAACTGCAAGTGGAATTCATGAATTTATTTTGTAGATGAGGCACGAGTGATTTGCTCTACTTTTTCCAAACGTGTTGGTAGTTGTAGTGTAATGCAATCCCACTAACTCAATACCTCAGAAAGCAAAACACTTTTAGTTCTCTGCACAAAATGCCTTAAATAGCACAGATACAAACAGAGATTATCAATTAGATATGCCCAAGTTCAGCTTGTTTTTCCTGGTTGCATGAAGTTTGGACCTGGATTTGTTCCACGTTAAGCGAAATGCTGCCTAACTATCCCTAAATCAGATGAACATTTCAGTGACTTATGGAGTTTATACAACCACCTATTCCATCATTTGTGCCTTTTTTGTAATGTGTCATCACAATTAAAAGTACACGGCTAGTAATCAAGTTAATATTTACACAAAACAATAGTTTTTAGCTGCATAAAAATGCATTTTACAATCAACAAGGTTTCAATGGGCAAGAGTGCACAACTTTCTGAACCAGCATACCTTCTATCAGTCTTTCTGGTTAGTACGCATCACATGACTAGCTACTCAATCAGTTATTTACCAAGAGAAACTCTGGGCTGATTTCATGAAGAGCAGCTAGCTATTTATCAGGCTTGTACGCACACACTATATACTTCTTAGCTCATTCACGTACGTGAGCGTAAAGGTATCGGGGCTAAGTATTTGTGTCAAGGTCCCTGTTTAATTGCTCGGTGATATTTTGACTCGCACGCACGGACTCTAGCAAATGGCGAGTCTGCTCATCTCAACTGTATACTAACACCAATAACCCCCCTCAGGATAACTAAGTAGTAATTTTACTTAGATCGCTTCCAAAATCTACCTAAATACAGGTCGGCATACGATTGCTTCCTCAAAAGCCTGGTATTTTTGAGTTCGTGCATTGCAAGAACACTTCGATACAAACAATTGTATGAATTGTATGAACTGCATTAGTAGGTAAAACTCTCTAATAATCATAAAGAATGGATACTAAATACTTTGGTTTAGCGCGGAGGAAATGAATTTCCCGTTGTATGAAATGCGTTGCTTAAACGGGACAATGCTTCCGTAACTTCAGCTCTGTAAACGCCAAAATTTAGAACGTTGCACATTCGCGTTCAGCCCCATACACACATAAGCATAAAAGTGCACAAGTTTGTACTTTAAAAAACGATACTGCTCTAAATGAAGCTAATGGCTTTTCTTTTACAATGGCGGTCTTTCACTGACACTCTGCCCATGACGAAATCGTTGCCTACTACAGAGCAGGTGCGGCAAGTCAACTGCATTATGTCTCAAAAATTATGTCCTTGGAAGAAACGTTTCTAGAAAGGCAAGCCTTTCATTTTAAATTTTGCCTAAGAAAACCGCTTGCATAAATATGACTTTTAAGTGACGCGCTATCAGATGCTAGGAGCATATTGGCTGAGTGTACTTACCCATTTCTGAGCATTAGACGAAACCTAAATTCATACATCAAACTTTGGCAACTGGTTATTCTTCTGCTTGCAATAATATAGAAATTAGCGCATACCTATTAACTACTACACTACTTTGCACTTCAAACTACGTGCATGTTTGCTGGTTGCTTAAACTTGACGTCGAACAAAAAATCATAATTTACTAAATTACGATAAACAAAACTCACCAAAACTTTTAGCGCAAATTGATTGATTATTTACCTTTTCGGAGGGCCTAAGCAGGTCCTAAATTGTGCTCCACCCGTGAGTGTTATTAATCTGCTAATTTCTGTTGCCTACAAGGAATGATTTTTGCAAAATAAAATTGAGTCTCTATCATAATATTCTCACTCGCATGAATCAAGCACCAGGCGCTCGAGTGGATTAGAAATATATAAGAATCACTCAAAATCATTAATGAAGTGGAGACCCATCGCTAAGTGACCAGAAATTTTCTTCGAATATAAGAGCTTAAGTCAAGGAATCTGTCTGCATAAAAGCATGTCTAGATTGAGGAGCCGACTTCTGCTTTACCACATTAGTGGCCTACTTTGACCACTTGCCAATTTCAAAACACATTTGATCAAACGAGTGCTAAAGAATACAAGCATTGATTGTTACGAGCTATCGCCATTATGACCACCTTATTTTGACATTGTCTTCGCAATGTCGCACAAATTCATCATACTGTCAAATTCCCTACGTACTAAACCTTGTGATTTGCTGAATTTGTAATATCTGATGCTGATGGAGTTGATGTTGCAATAAGTAGATCGAAAGGAAAATAGCAAATCAACACCTAGTGCACATCAACCTACAAGATCAGAATTAGGCTTAAAGGGTTCCTTAAAATGCCTCTTATTCTCACAATCTCATATCCAACTTGCCATTATGCAATCCACATTGAACAGACTGCAAAATAGTGTTGATTTGTCAAATTCGTAATGCTCATGCAAACTAACGGCTTTACTGAATGTAACGAGGATGTTTAGCCCGATTGTCCTGGTATCCGCTGCAACGTGTCAGCTGCCTACACATGTTCAATGAGCACGGAAATCTAGAGACTCACCTACAAATACCCCATTGCTAGTAATGTGGAAACGATGACATGTTCATACATTACGTCTCCGCGCAATTACATAAATAGGCATGGCCTTCAGTACAAGCTAACGAAACTCATTTGCTGGCATTTTAACTAAATTTACCACCAATATCATTTGCATCACTTCGTTTTTTAGTTTTTATTCACCTACAAATCTTCATTGAACCTTAGCAGCTAGTAGCCTACTAGGTAGGCCAATGCAACTCCAAACATCCAAAGCTAAACTTAATTCAGAATACCGCGGAATCGGACAAATTATGGTCCGGGTTGATAGCTTAAAACCATCTCTGAGGGGAGGCGTTTATGGTTAGAATAATGCAGTGAGTTGTTGCCCGTACTTAAATAACACTCGTGGACGATTTTTCGGGTATTGCACAGAGGTAAACAAACAAGGCTTCTTAGATATTTTCAGCGCCGTTCACCACCATTATAAAAATCTCCCTCCTACCTGTGATTACTTATTCGACAGTTTATGTGCATATTAGCCGAATCTAGAAAGATTTATAAAAAAAGAATGTTAAGCACAAACTTCATTTACACTAATTTACAAATAAGCAGATCACTTGGGCGAACTCGGACAAAATGGGTTGTGCCGCGCAACCATTCGATAGCCTTATATCTTATCGGAGGAATTTTACAATATCTAATTGTCTGCCATTGCGGACCTACGTAAGTCCATTTGACTCGGATTTATCAACAAACACCTTTTTTAGTATGTTTGAAAGTTCACTTTACAATTTCCAGCGAGAATTATTATGAGGCGAAATGCTTGTGTTATCACAATCAGTACACAAAACATTCAAAAGATGGCCTGATATATCCGACGCGGATGCTTAAATATTGCAACGATATTTTAGTTCCAAAATGCGGGCTGAATCATTACCAAAGGCGCATTTTTATCTAGCACCATGCTATCTGCCATGGTATTCATTCTTCTTTTCTTGATCAATTTAACATTTCTTAATGGCGATGACGTTAATAAAGCCCGTGTCCTTTTTCAACTCTAGTTTGCACCAAATCAGTATGTGAATCAGTACGCATTTGTATACTTTTATGCTTTACATGTTTTAGTTCTGCATGACTGTGAGACTGCGTCCGCTGGCCCAAAAATTACTAGATGTAGAGGTTTGTGCTGACAAGGATGTTTGCATGGGCATTTATAACTCACCGCAGCCGTGTTTGCAGAGATCAGATCATTAAATAGTTAATAGAGCTACTCGCTAGATTATATTCCGTGGGTCAGGGAAGGCGTCATGTTAAGAGTTCGGGCGGTCTGTGCTGGGTAAATTTACCCAGAAACATTTTTGAGATTAAAATTAAATGTTCGTTAAATGAGATCCGCCACATTGCTGGAAGGAAATCTTGACTAGGTTTTAAGTTCAGCTTCTTAGAGCTGTGATTTTAGCATACAAATTTTGACATTGTTGTTGTTGGAGGTAAAATTCAAATGGAGGTCATTTTCTAAGCGCGCGTCACACTCTGCGTTTGACGAAATGCTTAACGACTCTCGTTTATTAATATTTTAAAGCAACTCATTTTCGGTCATGTTTCTTCCTTGAAGAATTAAACTCTTACTTCCATGCAGTTTCTAAGCAAATGAAACCACAATAAATGGAATAAACCCTAATGCATACGTAATGCCTGTTGCTGCTTCATTCTGGATTTTTCCTTCATTGCGACTAATTTCCTGTCGTTTACCTGAATAGCCCAATTCATGACGGTAATGTTAACGTGCATCAATGGTTAGGAGTGGAAGTATTGTGCCTGTCAAACGAAGCTCGTAGGATTATTTGCAGGCTGCTTAAATGCTTATCTATGTGAAGTAAGTAGTCTATAAAACAACGTTCAGCGTGTTACGCAATGCCATTATTGCTAACAAATTGGCTTCATCAAAGGTCAAATTACATTTACGATATCAGGGGTAATTCAATGAGTTCCATTGCTTGAATCCCTGTGCAGCAGATCTAAGCTGAATGATTCTAAGTATTATGAAGTCTTACATCAATTTATTAAGGCAGACACAAAATAAAAAAGTTGGTTGATGGGGCGGTGAGGAATGACTTTATTAGCCTAGAAAATACCTAGGGCACGCAGAGAAACCGAGACAAGTGTGCTTGTGATATTAGCGTCACTAACTTAGAAACAACGGCTTTGGCGGGGAACCTTGCGTCTCTTAACGTGGTCAGACCATAAACCTAAATTGTGTCAATCGAGGTGTGTTGGACTCTACGTTACAAAGCACAGCCTTTGTCTCTCCACATTTTAGAAAGCATGTTTGCTTTTCAAAGCAAGAGCCAGTCGCACATTTTTTGGCAATTCTTGAGTTGCATAACAGCAAAAAAAGCGTACTTTTTAAGCGAGAAAAACACTTTATTTACTTCTACTATCATTATTTAACTGACTGTGATGTCCTTCTTTGGATTCGTGGTGCAGTTACTTTATTCTAAGTTGCTAGTTAGCCGTTCAATTCAAAACAAGCTGCAAGCTATGGACGTTTGTCAGATCCCTAGTTAATTAGCTTCGCCAACTATGCATGTCTCAGGTTCTTAATTTTGTCTGTTTACATTACTTCTTGGACTCAATGTTGCATCTAATAGCGCAACAAAAGCCCATTTTTAATACGATACATTACTTAAATACGAGTTGAAGGGAAAAAACAATGTGATAACTGCGATCCGTAAAAGCTTGCCACACATTAATTTAATAGAATAGTATTACAGATTAGAATTTAACTATACATTCTAAATGCCATCATATACATAGCAAACATGCAGGTTAAATGAAGGAAATGACAACGCATATGAGATAAAGGCGTCGATATTTGGAAGCATAAAGCATATCTTTAACCACAATTTATGAGGCATGAATTAATGTTGGTTCAGATGACGCAATTCAAATTTGCGTAGAAAAACTTGTAAGCCATGTGCTTTCATTCCTGTTGTGCACGATATTACAGGATACTTTTTTAAAAGTTTAAACAGAATTTAGCACACAACTAAAACAATGAATATCTAGCATCCTGCACGAGAATCAAAAGCACTATAACGTATTCATGAGATGACTAAAGCAGCCAATGGCTGATAATGTGTATGAATTTGCTTCCTACACAATGGTTGCAAAGTGTATTTAGGAAGCATTATGCTAAATCTGGCCTTACATCTACCGAGGCTACATAGTGCGCAGATCACAAATCCATGCATTGCTCCCCAAAATTCACTACTCTCATGCAGAGCTGATCAATAAGGTTTGTTGCGCATTACCAATGGCAGTAGCTTCGCATTTTCCAAATGCATCAGTTCCTTTCCCCGTCTTTCATCTTATGTGCACTTAACGGACGTCACTTCGGCTGTCCCCCGGCCACACCTTCATTTAACTCTCGCCTTCAAACTAAGCTTGTAGGACTAAACTTCCACCTAAAACCACTAGAGTTTTTCAGTAACAGTACAAACTAATCGGACTAATAGGTGATACCATGTTTCCTTTGTTCACATTTCTTTAGCGTCGATTCCACAGAGTGCATTCTACATGCAGATGTCATCTTCAATAAAAAAATGTCAAAATAATTTCTTTTAATATGCATGGGAATTGCGTTGTGGAAATTTCGATTCAGCATTGGTATTATTTGTGCACAAGAATAGGGTAATGCTTTGCAATTTTTATTCAAAATTCATTCCTGGGCACAATATTTTTTAGTTGAAGCGCAGAACTTACCAACTTGTCTGCAAAGCCAACTAATTAAACTTGATCATATCTAAGTAATGATGATCAACTCTAGAACTGAATATGGCCATTAAAGCGAGACACTTTGCTACCCGATCTGCCAATAGTACCAGCCATTCCTAACACACCTTATCAAACGCCTCCAAATAGTTACCCATCGTTCGTATTCGACCTCAACCTCATCTTTAACAACGAATAAGAGGCAGCACTGCTGTTTTATTGGAAGTGCAGGAGAGGATTTTGTCAATGGCTTGAGTCCTCAAGCTTTTTCTAGCAGATGCAAGATATAGCAGCCCAAGTGTTGCAGTTATTAGAGGGCTACTTAATGAGCTCCGTTTAATTTAGCCATTAGTAAGATTTAGACATCGTTTCTCACTGTTAGGAAAACGACATTTTCACCATTAAAATGGCCCAGTCTTAAAAAACATGACCGGCAAAAATAAACTTACCTAATACTATTTACGTGATGCATTTTAATTGAGTTTGCATTTTAACAAGCTGCTTGGAATCTCAATGTGTAGTGCACGTTTAGAAGGAAGTTGTCGCTATAAAATTAGCAGCAAAGCTCCCATTATTTTTTGTTCGGAATTTGATCTTGCATGTCTTCCTAATCCACTAAACTTTAAGCTTACTCAAAATGACGGTCTGGTTATTATTTAACACATGTTGAATTTAGTTGTGTAGTCAGTGTTGGCATCATTTTAAGGAATATCAGCCTCAATGGCAGTCGAAATGTATCAACCAGCTATTTTGTACAATTGCGCTGGAGTTCTTTATTACGCCTATGGGGATGTTTCAGATGCTCCAGTAATTTGAAGCTTGTGTAAATAGCTAAAGTTTATAAGCTTTATTTGCGCTGTGACCTAAAGAATATTTGCCGCCTCACATACCGGTATCCAACAAGCGGCATCTTCTGGATATTCCAATAGGTATAAGCAAAGACACAGCACACTCATGCTAGGCATGGACAATCAGGTATGAAATAGGGAATGGACTCGACTTTGTTGAAGATCTTGGCATTGGCTATCAAATGGATCGGTCAAAGTGTTTAACAAAAACGTGTTTCTAAGACTGCAGGTATTTCAGCGCATTAAGTAGAAAAAACGAGAGGTGAAAAGCCTTGTTTTGTTGAGTAATCAAGGCGGATTTACAGTTGCAAGTTAGAACAAACCGAACCTATAAGCTTACTACAAATTTGGGTTAGCAAGAAGCTTTCTTCCTTGACGTAATAATCGGAAGGTAGAGGAAGCGGAAGCTGCACATCAACCGACGATTGAGGCAAGGAGAAGTGTTTTTCACTTAAGTAAACTAAAAATGTGTAAAGGGGTGTTTGTGCATATTAAAGTTACAGGCAAACAAGAAATGCTGATAAGATTTGCAGGGCTGGAAAGATAGACTCGAGATAATGCCTCATTAAAGACTTACGCAAAATTACTAACGTCCCCATCATTGCAAAGAACTAAAAACCAAGTAATCCGAAGTGGATAAGGCATTTGACAAAAACTAACTTTGGAGAGCGATCACACCTTTTCGAATGGAAATGCGTAAATAATGTTCAACTTAATTAGTAAATCTGTTTTTCAGAGAATGGCTTAAAACTGAGCAATAATTTGTGGTTTAAAACGACTTCGATGTGTGCATTGAAAAGTCCATAATGAGTACAAGTCTACTTCAAACTGCCAATGGCAATTTCTAATCGGGTCATTGTTAATTTAGCTGGATTTTGTTGGAACCCCTTAAAGTTTGTGAAACCGAAATCTATGCAGCAAGCCAAAACAAACGTGTTGAATGTGCTATAAGCTGTTGGCGACGCAATGTTTCAATAGAATGCCTCATCAACTTCCAGCATAACTATGCTAACAAGTGCTTTCACTAAAGCGCAAAGCAAACATTGATGTGTGGCTTTCTTACCGATTTAGTGAAGCAACTTTTCGCTCTAAGTGCCAAGTGTTTGCTCTCATTTTTAATAGTTATCAGGCAGCAGTCTTATTTGAGGAAATACAAATTGAGATCATGAACGAGGGCCCATTCGACATCGATTTGAGAATCATAGGGACAGATTGGAAGCACTCCAAATAAAGAAACGCCAACGACACATTTGAATGAATGGAAGTTGAATTAGATGCATTGAAAGGAGCATCAACACGCTCGTGGATGACCGAAACATTAACGTAAGTAGAATTGTTGACGTAACAAGGCGTGTGTGTGCACATGAGCATTTGCTTGCAGAACTAGTTTACCCCGACGACGCTGCCGCTAAAATCAAGTATAACATTGACCTGTTTTGACTACTGCGCTATCTGCTGCGCTAGTCACCTGCCATTTAACACAGCTAAAGAGCAATTATGCGTTCCGTTTGCCTACTACGCCTGCTCAAATTATCAGAAACGAACCATCCGCACAAGTTTGTCAGGTCTTGTGCTTGTACCAAAGAATATGTGCGGGATTTTGTGTAACTCAAACAGCGTTCATCGCAAAATGCGCAAATTTCAAGACGAATTTAGTGTTGCTAATTAACAATAAAAGCCTTAAATTGCTCACAGGTTTTGCTCCGATGTTCAAAAAGTCGTGTCAAATGCATGAAAACAATCGGACAGGAAGATATAGAGAATAGATTCTTCCACTCCAACCTTTTATAGCAACTGCATTTCCATTAAACTACCTACAAACTCAAAATACTGCTTGATTTTGATTTATGCAACACCTATTATTATCACACCCATTCTTGAATTCACGATTACAGTCCGAACTTTCTGGCGGTTTGCCTAATCATTAAGCCACGCTCAATTCATCATAAAACTTCTCATCTGCCATGCTTGTGTTTGCTATGTCGAATGTATCCAGATTCGAATTGCTTCACAAAATGGGATTATTGTTTAAAACATAGTTCGAAGCATAATAAGTGTGTCACTTTTGATTTTCTCTCACCTTTTGTATCCAATCAAGAGTCGCGATCGAATCTATTTTACTCAAAAATACCAGCCAAATATGTCGTATTCAGCATGCAGTTTTGCGGAACTTTCACGGTGAATATTTGTAAATTAGATTCCTTATCCTTCACCGTCCCACCTTAAGATAGCTGCATTTAGGGTTCCGTTGTACATAGTTGACCAATGAAGATCTTAATGCACATGCGGCATTGTGACCAGTTGGGTATCAGAAGAGAAGTTCCTTGCCAACCGCAGGCCAAATCGCCGTCCAACGTTAGCACCACCTGCAGTTTAGGAAGCACCACTGGAACAAGAAGATATAAAGTATGTTTGCGAATGAGCGCCAAGCAGGAGTGTTCAGCTATGTTGAGAATGCAATGTAATGCGTCGTAAGCTTTTAGAACAGTGATTTACTTAAGAGCGATAGTGTGCACCAACTGTAAGTTCAACAAGTGGTTGGTCTCCTCCAAATCGCAAAAGCGTCATTGAAGTCTTTAAGCTGACTCCAACTACACGCAAAATGCTCAACACATATGATTCCCATACCAAATCTTCGACATTAAAAAATAGCACTGCCTACAAGTAACCTCGTTATTTAAGAATAAATATTGTTAGGCTATCCGAATAAAGCAAATGTATGGTTCGAGAATTCGTGATTACTTTTCTTTTTTCGTAAATATCTCACTTTTCTTCGGTTCCTTAAAATCGCAGCTTGGTGTAAAGAATACTGTCGAGAATCTCTTTCTCCAGTGCTTCCAGAAAAATCTTCCTGTTTAAAAACGTCATTTAGTCTAATGCTTGCAGATTCAAAAATGCTAAATAACGTTCTAAATTGGCGACAAGTCTTCGCTCCATGTTCTTCTCATGTGGTCTTCGATGCTGCGCACTTCCTGCTATCGCCCACACATTGTTGTTATTCATGAAACTCAAAAGCTCACCTGTCATAATAAACTTGATAAACATGAGTGAAGGAGTTATCTAGGCTGGACTTGCTTGTATCCATTTTGCACGGGTGTCTCCAGACCTCTCTTGCAACGCAGAGATTCCCCCTTTTAGTCCTGATTCTCGACGCTTTTCCAATTCTATACTCATCAATCTTCCACGATCAATTAAGAACGCTCGTTGTGATTTATGGGAAGAAGTCATAGTGGCCATAAGGAGTGATGGTTTTCGTTTGGCGCTAACTGCATAATGCCACAAAACTGACCGCGCATAATATAGATTTAGACAGGAGTTAAAAGTAAATATTCAGTCTGGCGTTTTGAGCAACGTTAATAAAACGCGGCCCTTGCCCTCTTTTAATGCATACGAAGTTGTCAGGCTGGCTTAAACTCATCGGAATCGATGCTTTACTTGGTGTTCTGACAATCCTAGAACATCACAGAGTTGGGTTACCTTCCGTTTGAAAAAATTAAGGAGTAGAATGTGCCCTTTAAGTCCCTAAAAAGGTCAATTTGATCGTAAGAGGAGAAATATGAACTATCGCAAAGTTGATTCTTTGCCTTCACTTATATGAGATAAAGAAATTGTCAAGGCAGGTTAAAAAATGGCCTCACATAACTATTAAAGCTAATCACTGCTTACATGCTGGTGTAAAACAACGCAAGATGCGAGTTCTGGGACGATTAAACTCTTCAGTCTTATCTCTTTGGTGTGTTTCAGGCTTTAACATCAGAGTGCGATCCCCGAGAATACCCAGCGATAGCACCCATAATGGATGCAGCGTTGCTACTCATTTGGAAATTAAAGTACAAGCTTGGCTCATTTCTTTTGGATTTACTGGGCCATCCCCTTGGTGGTGGTTCATAATGGCCCCATTTGAGAGATTTCCGCACATCATCCGACGATATCAAACACAAGGATTTGTGCAAAGCAAATATATGCAAACAAAGGGGCAGTATCTATCATTCCAGAATGGTGCAATGCTACCTCAGAAGTTTTCAAAGTAAAATGCAGATTGCTCTTAAGTGTTTGAATCATTATCCGTACGCAAGGTTGATGAGAAATATAGCCAAAACTAAGGAAGGAATGCTCACCTGAGAAATGGGCGACGAAGATGAGAATTGCAATAGTTTTCATCATGGCAAGCGCTCATGAATAGCGAAATGATTTGCATGCTTTTAAAATTAGCTTTTAGCAATGTGACTTGTCAGTTTGTTGACGCTAGGCAAACTGACAAATTAACACCAAATGCAAGTCAACACCATATACACTCATGCCAGGAAGGTGTGGGTGCAATTTAGGAACTATCGCGTATCCTTTGCGAAGACATCCACACAAGCCTTAGACACAGCTTTCATTTTCGTAATGGCTGCATTATCAAATGTGGCTACCCAATTTATGATAGTATTGTTTAGGGAAGTTAGGTTGTAATGAGTACCTAATAATGCACCATAACTTGAAATTTTCGCGCAGTGGCTGCGATATAGTTAAAGATTGTACATGCTGGTAATTTTAGCTTGATACTGTAATCAACTTAGTGCTGTTGTAAACACATCGGTTTTAATTGCGTGTCACCACATTGTTAAGGTGGTTTGCTAGATCATACGTCATTGCAGTCTACAGCATTCCAAAATAACTTAAGAAAAAATAATCCCAGCTAGGCGGATTGCCTATAAAAGCAGGAAACAAGTTTTAATGCATTTCGTCCCACAAAACACGCAAGAGAAATACAAGCGAAGTCGGGGAGGATAACATTGTGGTAAAAAGATGTACTGGTGGATGCGGTTACCTGAATTTGTATTGAGAGACCTCTTAAACCCTAGGCCATTTGAGATTTATGGCCACATCGAAAACAATTTAGAGAATTGCAAGTTTGTTTAGCTTGACATGATTGTGTGGCTTGGTTGTCATTTCAGTGACTGCATGGGACGTTGGATTTGGTATCAGTTTATTAAGTGACTGTGGTCACGCTAGGCTAGCGGCATAGGATAGAGAGATGAGAAAATAACCGGTATCTAATTTTGCTTAATTCAGAGTTGCTCGAGTACATCCTTAAGATGACAGGTGATTTCATCACACCGGCTAAACTTTCTGGCAAATTAAAATTGATAACACCACGACATTTCCCAGTTGAGAGAGGTTTTGTTTTGAGAAGGGCAGCAATTCAAGATATAGTTTAAGTTTAGATTTTACTCAAACTGATGAGTCTGTCAGTGTGTTTTTTCGCTCTCACAGCTTCGAACCTCTGCAAACATGCTTTGTCATCGAAAGCATTATGCTGCATTAGGTTTCCTTTTTACATTCTCCAACATGCTACACGCTGATCGCGAGTCTACAACTCCCCTTTCGTCTTAAGATTGCTAATACAATTTCAGCTACACGACAGCCGATTTCATCCTTTCCAATTTTTTCAACTCCTGAATAGCTTCTACCACTCTCTACCTCCGGTTCTCACATCAGTGTGGAAATTTTATTTTTTTGTTGGGCTTGTATTAATTGCATACAGGTCAAAATGCTCAACTCGCTTTGTTTTTTGTCCGATCTTAAAACTTCTGTGGGATAAAAGGATTAAATGTTTGCATCGTTTATTTTTCCAACCGATACATTTTTTATTTACAGCCCAAGATATACGTGTCAATTCAACCTTTACATTAATTTCCTTGGTGGCTCATCACCAAAATTTCTGGGGCCGCGGCTAATCCTACCCTCAGTCTTACCTAATTGTCCACGTTTAGTAAACGTGTACTTCACCTCTGCTAATGTTTGTTGGGGAAATTAATGGCGATGCCCCTTAATACACATCAGCGTAACAGGTAGATGCTCTTGATTAGAGTAGAGTAAAACTCGAGTGCTTTAGACACTTATTTGGGATTTATTAGATCAATGCTTCCCGAGGAATCTTCACAGGTATAATAATACACGCTTATGTGTGGCAGACTCTCTTGCATGGAGGTACAAATTAGTCTTCGAAGCAATTAACAATTGATAGCAGCAAGACTGTAGGCATGCCTCCAAGAGCAATGTTATCTAAACAGTGGCGGTGCTCGTTACTTAAGCATAACGTCACAACAATTATGCTGTCATTCCAAGTATTCCTATAACAATAAAAGTGGTGGCAGTTATTCAGTAAAAAATTAAAGACAAGCCAACCTGAGCAAAACTGGGACAACGATATTGGTATTTGGAGGCGGCAGGATTTATTTAAAAGGGCAATTGGTCTCGGCACTTTTGAAATTACGTCTTCGATTTGCATGAGAGGATATTTAACCTTGAGTCAAAACGCACGCAGTGCCATCGACCAACAAAACTGACAGCATAAAATAACTTCTCCGAAATTGACTAAAGCACACCATGAGTGAGTTAGGTAACCTCGCAGCGACAGCATCAGATACACGGAATCATTGGTCAGAGCTTTCATCAGTGACGTAACCGAAACCAATTTCCACGATTATGAAACGCCGTGACAGATTCCTCATTGGATAGTGATGGCTCTCAACATGGTGGCAGTCAGAGCCTTCACAACACCCCGTGTCTGATTCGCACAACTGCTAGTATGGCGTCCTCTGTTCCGTTTGCGAGCATAGTGTATAGTAAATGAAGTGCACTCCCAAGTAGGAGGACTGACCAGTTAAAAATCGCGAATCGCCTGCTTTCCCCCTGCTTTAGCATAGCCTTTGATTTGCACATCCTATTCTGCAGAAAAATTGGGGTTGTAAACATCGAGTAACAGAAATACTCCAAAGTGAGGATCTGCAGAATGTTTAGCACTTCTGCATAGATGCAGAAACAGAGAGTAATATGGATGCATTAGATTTTGAGAGTGGCATGGGTTCATGTGTGTTGTGGCAGAAAAGCAGGACGAGAGTTCGACAGCTGTGTGTAGGACATGTTTGATGGATTATTCCACGCAAAATTGCCAGCTACAGCTTGGTGTCAACAGTTCGCGCACTAGAGGTGTTGAAAAGGATCAGCGCACCTCCTCGTCCTCATCTACACACACCCATTCACCCAGTCACTTTCGGCTCCAACCCCAGCAGCGCATGCAGTGTCCATTTGCACAAACAAACTCGCCAATTGCTTAATGTCATTTCGTCGTGCGGCATACTTGGCTGCCACTCAGCTGATCGTTAGCCAATTGTAGACGCAAAATATAGAAGAGCATGTAGCATGAATTATGCAGCCATTTAATTTAGACAATGTGCCATAAGAAGTGCTTAGTGCGGCCGCACAAATGTTGGTAGGAGAGACTTGCCAGCTCTACACTTCAAGGGTTTAAGCTGTGCTGCTGGCGTAGTTCGTAATGCAGAGGCGGTGAAGTTTAAGGATCCACTCGGAGAATATTCACCGAAATTGCTTCGCGAAACTGCATAGCTGGTAATGACATATTTGGCTGGCATTCGGGGAAAACATGTTTGATCGCGACAGTTGATTGGATGCAAAATGATGAGGGGAAATGTGGAGCGACACACGTATCAAGTTTTGAACACTTTTTTAAATCAATGCTCGCACTTCGTGATGCGATTTGAAACTGGACACATTCTGCATGCGAACACCAGTGTGGCGGATGTAAAAGAATCTTATGCTGAATTGAGAGTTATTTAGTGGTTTAAGCGAATAGCCAGAAATTTTGGAATGCAATCTTAAGTTGGAGAATGCGCATGATATTATCAGGTGTTGTGTAAAGTAGAATCAGGCAGCATTTTGAGGCTGTAGACCGTTTTACTGTAAATGCAGCTGCTATGAGTAATTGGAGTGGAGGAATTCATTCTCTGTATTGCCCTGTTCGATTATTTTCATGCACTTTGCATGACGTTTAGAATGTCAGAGCAAAACATGCAAGTATTTTAAGGCGTCTTATTGACCATTAACAACACGAAATTCGTCTTAAATGTTGTGCATTTTGCGATAAACGCTGTTTGAGTTGCACGAGTTTCCGCACATATTCTTTTTTATAAGTATAAGACTTGACAAACTTGTGCGAGTGGTTCGTGTTTGATAATTTGGGAAGGCGTGGTAGGTGAGCATAGAACGCACAATGGCTCCTCAGCTATGCTAACCGGCAGCTGACTAGCACGGCGGGTAGTGCAGTAGTCTAAACAACTCTAAATTTTGGTCAATTTCGGCGGTAGTGTCAGCGAAGTAAAATAATTCTGTGAGCAAACGCTCGCAATTATGTGAGCACATTTTGCTGCGCCAACGATCCCATCTACTTTGCTACTTCAGTCATCCACGAGTGTGTCAATGCTTCTTTCATGCATCTGAGGCAACTCGGACTCAATCAAATGTGTCATTGGCGTTTATCTGGTTGGGGAATTTACGGTTTGCCTTTATGAATCTCAAGTCAATGTTGAATTGACCTTTGTTTATGATCCGAACCCTAATTGCTTCAAGTGGGACTGCGGCTTAAGGAGAAATGCTATAAACTGAGGATAAACTTATGATGCCAAGAGCAAAATGTTGCTTCATTATCTTCACACGAAAGCCACGAATTCATTTTAAATTTACTCTATATGAAAGCGCTTACCAGCAAAGTTGTGTTGCAGTTTGATGAGGCTCTCATTGCAGTAGCTGCTTTTTATCACCCTTTTGCATGTTGAAGAATGTTCAACACTACCAACGCACTCGGTCTGGTTTGCTGGATTGATCGATGTTCACAAACTTTGAGGGATCCAATGGAACTTTGTTGGAGTCCCAACAACTCAGAAGAGTGTTTCGCTCACTACAAAATCGCATATTTTTTTCCGTACTAGACTGGTGAGAAGTGGGACTCAAGTACTGTACTGAAAATTGTGCACTCCAGCATTACACAATTTTTCATTGTTAGCTACCATCAGGAAGCCCATCACATCCCGAGTTTTCAATCCGCCCTCAAAGCAGCGAAGTATCAACCCTAAATAATTTTGCTCAAAACATCTAATCCTGCAACGGTTGCATCTACTTTCTTATAAATTGTCTTTGGTTGATTGAGTACGAATCGCACATTATATGGATAGTTCAACAGTCACATCAAAGTAATTTTTAATCCACAAGGTACTGCACGGTTGTGGGTCAATCTGTACAAAAATGGGTTTAATAATTAAGTCAGAAGATTATTAGCACCTGTTCATTCAAAAGCTGTGACACTCTCCGGAAATATTTTTATTTTACACATTATCCAATTTGGATAGCTCGATTTTAGCTCCCTGCAATGATAGGGCATTGCCAATTGTACAAGAATTGTAGGGGAAATCAGGTTATCATATCACTTGCATAAATCGCTAATGTGGCATTGTCTCGCATCTATCTATCTATCCGCCCTTGCAAATATTTAACCATCTCTTGTTTGCCTGTAACTCCAGCATGTAAAAGCAATTATTGCGCACACTCACAGCTTATTTCAGTGAAAATCACCTCATTTGCTCAAATCGTCAACTACTGCACAGCATCCACTGCTCTCAACCTTCGATTATTATGTCAGCGCAACAACCTTCTTGCTAACCCCTATTTGCATTAAATTTGTCAAGTCGGTTTGTTCTAACTTGCAACTGTACATCTGCTCTAATTACTCAATGAAACCAACTATTTTGTTTCCCGTTCTTTAGCTTAGTATGCTGATATACCTGCACTCATAGAAACGCATTTTCGTTGGACACTTTGAAAGCCACTGCCATGATCATTAAAGAGTCAGGCTCGTAACCACCTCATACCTGATTGCCCATGCCCAGCATGGGTGTGCTCTGCCTCTGCTTGTACCTATTGGAATGCCCAGAAGAGGCTGCTTGACAAATTTTGGTACGAAGAGTGGCAAATTCCCTTCTGCCTACAGCATAAATAAGGCCCATTAACTTGAGCTACTTACACAAGCCATAATTTACTGAAGCTTCTGGAAACTTCCCCACAGGCGTTATCAAGAGCACCAGTATCAATGCACCAAATAGCTAGGTGAAACATTTCGACTGCTGTTAAGGCTACCCATCCCTAGAATTGGTTTCAACACTGAATGCACATCGAAATGCAACATTTGTTAAGCACTGACCAGGACGGGTGGCGAAGTAAGGGGCCAAGGAACAAGGTGCGTATTTGTTCTGAAATGCACGACTCTCACTCAGGTGGTTGCGAAGCGCATAAGACTTTGCAGATAAGAAGGACATGAAATCGCACCTTTTGGTTAGGCATACAGGGACTAAGAGGTCAAAGCGGAAATGGAAACCAAAGTGCCTGCGTAGGACCGTCGCTTGTTCCAACCACCTCCCCGCTTCAGCCACCATAGCATAGTCGAAACCTCAATCAAGAGTCGTTCATGAGCGTGGTCAGTCCACCCTTGCTGAGACAACAGAAATGATGTTCGCGCGCGTCAGCGTGGGAACTAATTGACAAGAGCAAGTGGGTCCTATGCTAGGCTCAAATCAATGCCTCGGAGTGTGGGTTAGTGGATGTGAATTTAGTTCAATCACAGACCGTAGTGCTCATCGCCGCTCACATCGCCCGCATCACTTATTATAATCCCAGTAGCATGTGCACTACAAAAGTGGTTGCTGGTTCACTGAGAGCGAACACAGACGTCAATAATCAATCTCACTGAAGCACAAGCCGATTGTTGAGCTTCCAAGCAATCGTACGTAGTTTCACGGTAATAGAAGAACAGGGGGCAAACCATTTCTCAGTCGTAAATGATTCGATACAAGTTGCATAGTCGATTGATATGTATAAGGATTCAAAATGGTTTTACAGGGCAAATTGATGCATCTGTGCCCACCTAGCGCAGTTATTCCCGCAAGTGCTGGGTCAAAAACCAATCAATCACTATCCAAGTATTGTTAAACCCTGTCTGTGCACACTTCATTTTGACACCACAATGGGTTTTCAATTCAATGTACATTACATGGGTAGTGAGAATTCCCGCCTGTGATTTTGGTCAGCTGCTGCACGTAGGCTTGGTTAATTCGAGGAGTACAATTCGACCAATCGTGAGCTGATTAGTAAATCTAACATTGGTACTGAAACAACAGCCACCAGGGTTAATGGGTGAAGTCGTCAGAGACACTAGTAAGTGCTAATGTGCCACCATTTCTGTGCACCGTCCCATATCTCACTATATCGCCTACCCAACCACTTCAGTAAAATCTAATGAGACCAAAGATTTGCTTCCAACTGGTGATGCGAATGACCTCTGGTTGCAAACATCGTACGATTGGAAAAGGTCGCGAGAACTCTCGATGGAGCACGTGCGCACATGCATCAATGACTGACGTTCGGCACAAGTTAAACTTACAACCCAATTGCTCCACGATCTGCCCACTTTTTGGAAAGCGTTGATTAACCTCACCGAAGTCGAAACCAGTCATTGTGTTTTCTGGCAATTGAAATGCGCTTGGAGCAGGAGTGCTAGAAGATTAGGCGCTAACTCTGCACTGCTCGAGACCGATTGAAGCTGTAGTCCAAATAAGGCATGTGAGCCATTCCCTGTTTGTAGGAGTGGCATTTAGAAAACACATTGTGCTCACTGATGAAAGAAATTGAAGGGTTTTATGATGCGAACCGATGCAGCTGTATCCTCATGCCAAAGTCCGCTCAACTTTCGGCTTTTCATTCAATTATTATTGCACTGTATCAGTGCTCTCCCAAAAGTGGTAGAGCAATGGGCTTATAATCAACAGATTTCACTCCCTACATGGAAAGCGCGAATCTCTGGCATTGGAAATGGCATTGTCGAGTGGTGCAGACGAAGCAATTGGGTAGGAATTCCGTTCACGTGCACGGAATAATTGGGCATCATCCCAACCACATTAATTTGTTCTCAGTGGAAATGACTGCAAGGCATTCAACTAATGCGGGAGGAATTGCCTTCGGTAAATCGACTAGACGCGATGGTAAATCATCTTACATTAGCGGCAGTGTGAGGCGCATGTGCAGCTGGCATGTCTTAATATCTACTAAGTGACAATGATACCACCGATGTCTATGATTGCTGCAACTCGAAATGGGGAAGTCATTTCAGTAATACAGAAGTCAATCCGATAGTTAGGCAGCGGTTACTAACTGCCAAGCTGTGGTGTAATTCTTAGGCTATAAAATATTTTGACAACGTAGTT
The DNA here is from genome assembly GCA_001693075.2 of Taenia saginata. Classification (NCBI taxonomy): domain Eukaryota; kingdom Metazoa; phylum Platyhelminthes; class Cestoda; order Cyclophyllidea; family Taeniidae; genus Taenia; species Taenia saginata. The sequence goes on from LWMK02000159.1 coordinate 131,270, forward strand.
CGGTCGAGGCAAGTATATTGGGTAGATTACTTGGCAACCGTGCTCATGCAAAACCAACCACATGTTGCTGCATTGTTAAAATTTCTATATTTCTGCATTGCAGACATGGAGAGGAGTAATGCATGATTTTCTGAGATGAGTCAATTATTTCTCCACCTGCCAGTAACAGCAGTTTGATAGCGCATTCATGACTGCAATTTGATACTGCCCTCCGTCAATTGATTACAGATAACCCATCCTCTGATCGCCACCACCACCCCCGATCACCTGTCAGTAGTCTTGGAAAACTGTCATGCATTGGCTGAGCTAACCTAATTAAGGCTACTTGACAAATTACGAGATGATTGGCCAATCTTGTGTTAAAATGATGTACATATCACTTAGATTGGTAGAGAAAATCAGTAGTGGTCCATGTATTGAACATTTTATCGTCCTGCTTCAATATCATCTGATAGACCGGCACATTTCCCATACGCCTATTTCAACAAAGTCGCATAATACCAAGGCGTTTGTGTCAACTGCTGAAGAGAATGACTTCCATTAGCAAACATCGTATAATTCGAAGAGGCCGCAAAGGCTCGAGGTACACGTACATGCATGGATTAATCTCTCCCTCATTGCCATGTGCGACTTTACTAGCCTACTTGCTTACATGCATATACTCATTCGGCTCAATCGTGCCTAATAAAATGAACGACCAAATAACAATAATAATGAACGCAATAACTGTAACGCTCAAAAAGTTAAGCCAATGATATGAGTTTGACGCTTGCGAACATCACCATCGATTGCACACTACCGTCAAGAGGAAACGGTTTCTCCTACCTACAAATGAGACTCATGAAATAGCTCCTGTTCAACATCTGTAGATCGTCAACACATTGCAGCAGAGATCAGGATGGGAAGGCTTGGTCCCCCCTCGGATGCAACTCTGATTCTTAATAATTTGTAGCTCACTCTGGATGTCAGTCTGGCGAAACGTCCAAGGAATTGTGAAGCGTTGCACGTATTTGCGGATTAAAGGGACCTCGTAAATCAAGGCCGCATTAAGCTAACAAACAAGCAGTTTCCAAATGATGCACACAATAATACATGGGACAGCGGCACAGAAACTTTGCAAAGATTGCTAGCATTGTATTTTTGCAAAGCACAAACCAATGCTAATCAATGCAAAGCCATGTAATCGTAAGCATTAATTAATTTTGCACAGCCACATGCTAATCGCTAACGTGGCTCAGCAAAAATTATATCTGTGATATTATTTTTATTATTTAGTGGAATCCATGCTTAAATTTGGAAAATGCAAGGGTTGCGAGCATGCGTTTTTTACACCACCAAATTAATGCATTTCAAAATTTCAAGTGAACTATAGAGCTAGTAAAATTATGTGATTGCTGTGACAAGACAGCAAGTGTGCTGACATGACAATACGTCAATATGCCATTTTCGTCTGCAGCATTGCCAATGTCGTCTTGTTTACAGTAGTTATTACCCTACAAGAGTCACCATTAACTTCGCCTCCGTCTTCTGCAAGGCTCGGTGATCCAATGCATGTTTGGTAGCACATTGTGCTGCCAAACTGTCGTTGTTGGCATTCATACAGGAACGCACTTTCGTCTGAATGCAGTTCAACTATGAAACAAAGATGGAACCGGAGGTGCTGCCCGCTTAATCAGTTCTGTATCTCTATTCCTCGGGATGATTCTTCATCGCCCTTTTAAAAAGACCGCCAGCTACTTCATTCAATCTCTCACGCATCTAGTTCAATAAATCAAGTAGGGTGAAGGTTCGTTGTGATTGGCAAAAATATTGACAGCTGGTTCAAGGCTCGTCTCACTCACAAAGGTCAGAAGTGCTCAGCGAAACACTCGCAGATATACTTCATCACTTCTCCATTGTTAAGTGCAATTTACTAACGTACTTGCTTGGAATGCCTGTATATTTTTTAGGTATGCTTCCACTTTTGTAAAAGGCAGTACTTCTTATCTTTAGCACGGATATCGCTAGTCGCACAAGCCAAGTCGATGCATTTTTCGTAGTAGTTGTGAGATTCTGCCCATTATTGTCTTGTCACAGAAGATGTGCTGTGATTAAACGCTCTTGCAGAAATAATTTGGCCTAACAAACCAACGAAACGTGAAAATCTACAATCTGTTTCTGCAGCTGGGCTGAATGTAGATTGACAGTAGAAGCGAAACATAGCCACGTGGAATTGCAACTGAGCGTTATTCATCTACTTAGTTCATAGACAGTAGCTGGAAGCGTTATTATTGGTGTCGAGCTCTGAAACCAAATTTGAAGTGGTAAGCAAGTAAAACGCACAGGATTGGTGAAGAAGTGCCACTCGAAATATAGCGTTTTACCACTGCATGTCACCAAAGATGTGCCCAACTTTGAATTTTATAAAGCCTTGTGTTTTAAAGGAGCATTACCATTTAATACATGCAGTGTTTAGACACATTCGTAATGATAAGACTTGACTGTAGCTTTAAGTAGCGCATTCTATGAGAACAAAGCCTTGATAACCAACAACACAGCTCTTAAATGTCCTCTGCTTATTTATCCGAGCAATCAAGTCACTGCACACTAATCGCTCTAATCCAGTGCTTCAGCTGTGGAAGACGCTGGGTTTGCCTACAATGCGAAAACACAAGAAACATTCGTCAAATTTCCCATCCAGATTCACACTTCAGCCTCTTCATTTAGGACGTGCAATTGGACTCGATGCAATGCGACATGCTAGAAAATTGCATAGACGAGAAGATTGGGATCCCTGTACACATCAAGTCAGAAGAACAAATGGATTGTCAAAATCCTCATAGGCGATTGCTCTTAAATCTGCTGTCTTGCAGGCACTGGTGGCTGTAACCTCACCATCGCACTCAAACTTAATAGCGAGAGAGATTCAAGTTAGCGATTTGTCAAACCAATGCTTGCACAATCGTGAGTCACGAGGTCGGGCACACATATAAATATGCGTGGAGATTCTCACTTTCTCTGTACGGTCGTCTCAATGTCATCCATGAAAGGTGAGTTACAGAACAGTAAGAATGTGTGAATGCTGCAGGTTTCGTGCCTTTCAGGCATTGCCCTGTGTAAAACATGTGTTCAGTTCTGTTAAGCCTCGTCATCCTCATATCCGCTGCAAGGTGTCAGCTACCCACAAACGTTGAGCGGGCACACGCTCTCGAGGCTCACCTGGAAGTGCGAGAAAATGTGTTCCCTCCTGCTAGTAACATGCTATTTATGGTGAGCTTCACAACTGACTAATTTGCGCCATTGTCTTGCCTATTTGGTTTCTGCGTTCATTCGCAAACAATAGCGCAACAGTTGTTAATGTTTCGAGTTACAATGCTGAAAGTGTTGATATTGCTATTAAATGCTTCGTTTGTGGTTTGTCTAGCGTTATTCGATGGAACTGGAGAATCTGGCAGCTTACTGGGCCTCCTTTTGTCGTTATGAGCATCCTAACCCAGCACTCTATCCATACTTCCATGGAATCGGTCAAAACCTTGCGCTCACCAGCGGCTTCAAGCCACATCTCACTGAAAGCGTTTGTGTCTGGAAAAGTGAAACAAAATTTTACAATTTCTTTAATAACACATGCAGCCATGCTTGTGGTCACTATACACAGGTGAGGAAATAATGTGTTTGCGCAAGTCCGGTATTTATCTAAGGGCCTACTCTTAAACGTGATTAACTACTTGCAATGCTCAAGCGCGCTAACCAATTTTTGATACTGACTAGTAACATTTTCTTGGAAAACTTTACCATCATCTTTTAACTTTGGGCAGCTTGTTTGGGCCAACTCAGACGAAGTAGGGTGTGCCATGCGCCGATGTGATGGGCTTGTACCTCATTGGAGCAACCCACAATATCTGACTGTCTGTCAGTACAAGCCCGGGTAAGTCTTTTTCGCCCGCGTTTACTCCCAACCACCACTGTGCTGTTTCTTCTGATATTTAGCGATCCTCTAGGGGAAACTACGTAGGACAAAGGCCATATAGATTTGGACAGAGTTGCAGCAGATGTCCCTGGGGATATTTGTGTCTCCGCAGACAGTGTGTGAGAGCAGATCAAGCCTATGCTGCATATCCAACAGCCAGTCTCATAAATCCCTATGACAGAATTGTGCCAGCCTGTCGGCCAACCAGCTCTTATTCGTTTATTACATACAGCTAAATCGGAGCCCAAACCATCAAGCATCACATTAGTTCCAGTTGCAACCGCTTCTCTTAATTTAAACTTCATGCTGCTTTCCAGTGGTTAATAAAGCACAAATAAAGTTCGTCTCTCTGACTTTGTTTTGATGGAAACAGTCATTCGGTCCATTGCATGTCTGGTACCATACGAAGTTGTAAGCATAGTCATTAGTTGACAGGGCGCAAAGCAGGCATTTGAATACGCATTAATTTATGGTAAAAGGTGGCGACCAGATGATTGCATTCGATTTGCGTTTTCACTGTTGTTGTGAAAAAACTCCCTCATGTAGACATTCCAGCAGATGGACGTTGGACACAATATACTGGGTTTCTCATCTAGGCATTGCCTTTTGGTTTAGCTCGCACCTATCAAGCACCCATTGGGTCGGCAATATCTCTAATTCTGACTGTATTCAGTTGAAAGCATGTTCCTATATAAATATCAACAACGATAGTTTGGCTGTGCAATGTGCTACTGAACATGCAGTGGAGTACGAGACCTTGCAGAGGTCAGAGACGAAGTTAATGATGACGCTTCCAGAATAAGAGCTGGTGTAAACAGGATAAATTTGGCAATGTTGCCTACGAAATTGGAACATTGACTTGTTGCCACATTAGCACATTTGCTGCTTTTGTCGAAGTATATAAAAATGTTTACTAGCTCTAAAGTTTACTTAAAAGTTTTTGGAACCGTATATATTGATGGTGTTGAAACTTCACGCTCGCAAACCTAACATTTGGTAAATTGAATCATGGATTCTGCTGTACAGTAAATAGTAAAATAGCATGATCATATATATCGCTGAGTCTCACTAATAAGTAGCACATGGCTGAGTATAGTAAAATTCTGTGAGGATATTATTTCGTATTGATCAGCATTAGATTGCGTTTCCTGAAAATGTAAGACTAGCAATACTGGCAAACTTTCTGCACTACGATCCCAAATCTTAATGTGCACACACTTTCAGAATTGCCTGTTTGCTTGCTTAAAGCAACTCTGATTCACGATATCCATTTTATCCGTAAATACCTGAAATGCTTCCCACCTGCTTGAGCGCTTTGCTAAGGTGTTTTCTACGATGGGTTACGGATTATTAAGAATCTGTATAGTTTCCTCTAACTTGTGTATCTTGAAGGCAACTCGATCTTGAAAATGCTCAGAGTTGCCTTTGAGATAGGCCTAAACCCTTTTATCCTGATGTCTGCTGCATCGCGTCGGCGAATTAGAAATGTTGAACTAGAGCAATTTCTTGGGTCTCATCTGGAAGTGTGACAAACTGCTTTCTCTCGACAGCAATGCCATTAGCTCAATTGTTGGAAGTTACGGTTATTGCGTTTATCATTGTTATTTGGTCGTTTACTTTACTAGCTGCGACTGAGCCACATCAGTAGGTGCATATAGGTAATTAGGCCGGTGAAATCGCATTTGACAAAGAGGGAGAGTTTAATGCGTATGCGCATGTGTTTCAATGAGCGAAGACGGCCTTTTCAAATCATATAATGTCTACTACTGGCGACCATTTTCATCACCAGCTGACACAAACACCTTGGTTTTGTGTGACTTTATTGAAGCAGACGAGTGGAAAATGCAATGATATATCAGATGGCATTAGTGCAGGATGACAAAATGATCAATACTTAGAATTCAACAAGTTTTCTTTTACTAATATGAGTGACGCATGCACCATTTTAACACCAGGTTGGTTGATCATCTCTCAACTTGTCAAGTGGTCTCAATCGTGTTAACTCAGCCAATGTATGGCAGTTGGCCTAAACTACGAACAGTTGATTGGAGGTGATTATGGATGTCAGGAGATAGGGTAGCTCTAATCAATTGACGGAGAGCAGTGTCAGATAGTATTCATGAATGCATTATCAAACTGCAGTTACTGGCAGGCGGCACAATAGTTTACTCATCCTAGGAATGATGTATTGCAATAAGGGAACACAAAACATAAACAATATGGCAAAATGTGGATGGTTTCGCATGCACTTGGATGCTTAGTGAAATGCTGAATGCGCGAATTACGTCGACACAGCATTTTGTGGTCTGGAAATAACATTCAAGTTTGATACTTGGTAAATACCACTGCCTATCTTTGAGATTCCCTTCTGTATTACTGAAATGACTTCCCCATTTCGAGTTGCAGCAATCATAGACATCGGTGGTATCATTGTCACTTAGTAGATATTAAGACATGCCAGCTGCACATGCGCCTCACACTGCCGCTAATGTAAGATGATTTACCATCGCGTCTAGTCGATTTACCGAAGGCAATTCCTCCCGCATTAGTTGAATGCCTTGCAGTCATTTCCACTGAGAACAAATTAATGTGGTTGGGATGATGCCCAATTATTCCGTGCACGTGAACGGAATTCCTACCCAATTGCTTCGTCTGCACCACTCGACAATGCCATTTCCAATGCCAGAGATTCGCGCTTTCCATGTAGGGAGTGAAATCTGTTGATTATAAGCCCATTGCTCTACCACTTTTGGGAGAGCACTGATACAGTGCAATAATAATTGAATGAAAAGCCGAAAGTTGAGCGGACTTTGGCATGAGGATACAGCTGCATCGGTTCGCATCATAAAACCCTTCAATTTCTTTCATCAGTGAGCACAATGTGTTTTCTAAATGCCACTCCTACAAACAGGGAATGGCTCACATGCCTTATTTGGACTACAGCTTCAATCGGTCTCGAGCAGTGCAGAGTTAGCGCCTAATCTTCTAGCACTCCTGCTCCAAGCGCATTTCAATTGCCAGAAAACACAATGACTGGTTTCGACTTCGGTGAGGTTAATCAACGCTTTCCAAAAAGTGGGCAGATCGTGGAGCAATTGGGTTGTAAGTTTAACTTGTGCCGAACGTCAGTCATTGATGCATGTGCGCACGTGCTCCATCGAGAGTTCTCGCGACCTTTTCCAATCGTACGATGTTTGCAACCAGAGGTCATTCGCATCACCAGTTGGAAGCAAATCTTTGGTCTCATTAGATTTTACTGAAGTGGTTGGGTAGGCGATATAGTGAGATATGGGACGGTGCACAGAAATGGTGGCACATTAGCACTTACTAGTGTCTCTGACGACTTCACCCATTAACCCTGGTGGCTGTTGTTTCAGTACCAATGTTAGATTTACTAATCAGCTCACGATTGGTCGAATTGTACTCCTCGAATTAACCAAGCCTACGTGCAGCAGCTGACCAAAATCACAGGCGGGAATTCTCACTACCCATGTAATGTACATTGAATTGAAAACCCATTGTGGTGTCAAAATGAAGTGTGCACAGACAGGGTTTAACAATACTTGGATAGTGATTGATTGGTTTTTGACCCAGCACTTGCGGGAATAACTGCGCTAGGTGGGCACAGATGCATCAATTTGCCCTGTAAAACCATTTTGAATCCTTATACATATCAATCGACTATGCAACTTGTATCGAATCATTTACGACTGAGAAATGGTTTGCCCCCTGTTCTTCTATTACCGTGAAACTACGTACGATTGCTTGGAAGCTCAACAATCGGCTTGTGCTTCAGTGAGATTGATTATTGACGTCTGTGTTCGCTCTCAGTGAACCAGCAACCACTTTTGTAGTGCACATGCTACTGGGATTATAATAAGTGACGCGGGCGATGTGAGCGGCGATGAGCACTACGGTCTGTGATTGAACTAAATTCACATCCACTAACCCACACTCCGAGGCATTGATTTGAGCCTAGCATAGGACCCACTTGCTCTTGTCAATTTGTTCCCACGCTGACGCGCGCGAACATCATTTCTGTTGTCTCAGCAAGGGTGGACTGACCACGCTCATGAACGACTCTTGATTGAGGTTTCGACTATGCTATGGTGGCTGAAGCGGGGAGGTGGTTGGAACAAGCGACGGTTCTACGCAGGCACTTTGGTTTCCATTTCCGCTTTGACCTCTTAGTCCCTGTATGCCTAACCAAAAGGTGCGATTTCATGCCCTTCTTATCTGCAAAGTCTTATGCGCTTCGCAACCACCTGAGTGAGAGTAGTGCATTTCAGAACAAATACGCACCTTGTTCCTTTGCCCCTTACTTCACCACCCCTCCTGGTCAGTGCTTAGCGAATGCTGTATTTCGAGATGCAGTCCTTTTTGCATGTTTTAGGATGTTCAGATGGTATTGAAACCTTTCGCCTTGCGATTTTTGGCGCGACACGAGGGCCTAATTCGTAACTTGCCTGTGTACCAGTTAGAAGGTGAGGGCTTGGCTTTCGCCTTCGCTTACATGGTTATGCATAGGGATCTGTTTACGTAGGATTTGAAAGACCGCAGAGACTTACATGTTCAACTTGCGCACATGTAAGGAGGTGTTGCACGTCCTACCTCGTTAATAAACTACGAACTACTGCGAAAAGATGTAAAAACAAGGAGCTGGGCAAAGAGGTCTATCAAGGCATAGTTAAATTTGACCCACAGAGATTTGTTTGGTTTGGATGACAATTTCCAAAATCAGGCTTCACTGATTGGAAAAACGGAAAATTAGACTATTAGATGCTGCGTATTCAAACGGCCCAAAGAAAGCCATTTTTGGTGCAGCATTGATGCGACCTAATGCAAATAGAATAACAAAAGGCGAGGGAAACATCCACATACTTGCGCTTGAATCGTTCGCGTAAGTTCATTTTCTAGAACAATGCGCATTTACCATTTATTAGAGGCATTTCGTGGCTCATGTGGGCACATTCTCTTTCTTGATCTATAGGATCAATAGCTGGCAGTCTTGAACTTGAATATCTTCTAGGCATCCTCTTGTAGTTGGGAATTTCTGTTGAACACACTTCTATCATGTCTTGTCCTAGATTTACATCAGTTTTAACACTTGTATTCCTTCATTGTGGTAGACTATGCAATTTTTAATTATAAAGCAGTGCATTTTCGTTAGTTTAAAGGGGATGTGCTGCAAAATACAGGCCACACAACGAGTGCCATGGGCGAACACTTTGAGGCAAGTAAGAAAATAGCAGGCAGACAAGGGAATTGTCATCTACATCATGAGTTAGAGTGTGTGGGCGCAAGTTGTTGAATGCTGATCCAAATCGGAAAATGAAGTGCTTTTAGCTGGCGGTAGATACACATGCAGATCATGACAGTACTTGCAGACCAATGCATTGTAATAGAAGCAGCATAGACCCAGCAGCGATTTTTGTAATCATTGCATGCTTAGCATTCTGTGTTTTTTTTGAACTGCCTTTGCGTATCTGAGTGCTATTTACACCAAGAATTTGGGATTTCGTATTGGCAGCTGACAGGTTCACTCAAGGTGTGACGATTTTAAGTCTTTCTCCTAGAGTTCACGTTTCGGTTTGCATGACAAGCAGTGTGTTCATCTGCGTTAACAACCGCTCTAGTCACTGGCTGGCCCTGGTCGAAAGAGAGCATTGGTACCTTCGAGTAAATGTAATGCTGCTTATTAGACATTCGGCACTGCAAATGAACCATCATCGCATAATTGCTCACAAGGTCCTACCATGCTCAGCAAATACCATCGAGTAGCTAGGGGCCATATTTGTAGGTGGGTAAGCAAGTACACATGCATGCGTAAAGTATAAGTAAGGTGAGCTTCAAGCATCAGTCAAACTTTAGAATGTGGCTATGAGCTTTCATTTGTGCTAATTTTTCAATTCTTTTTGTGGTAGTTCAAGACTGTGGCCCCCATGCTCCTCAGACTTCAGACATTAATGACAGTCTTAGCTTATTTTACCTTATGAAAACCCAAAGGAAAATCGGAGATACTCTGCTGATGGCGGACGTACGCAAGTCTGATGAGCTGCATAACATGATTACGTATTGTGTAATTGTGAAAAGCTTTGACATCCCAAAATACGGTGGATAAGAGTCATATTAGAGTTCCACCCTCTGTTCATTAGCGGCCATTAATACAGACTTAAATTCGGACATGAACGTCTACCTGGACCTTGGGTGGTTACTCGACTTGTGCCAAAAGATTGTAATTCAGTTCAAACAGAGCTTTATTAAAACATTCTCTAATTCCGGCACGATTATAAGTGCTAACACCCCATCAACTTCGCATGTGCTCATATTATCAAGTTGCGTGAGAGGAAGAGGCGCAAAACGAAGGCTTCGGTTCACTGAGTCTAATTCAAAAGGCTGTTCGCGGAAAAGAGAGCAAAAATTGTGTCAGTTTGCCAAGAAGTTCTCGTTTCAAATGTCCAAAAGCTACGGAATAGTAATCAAACTGCACCACATGAGGGCGATTCAATACAAGGCACGCAAAAATTTAGAAGGCTAAGTATATAGGCATGTGCAAATAATGTGAGATGGAGGCATAGTTCGTGAAGAATAAACCCGTGTCCGGTTTGCGAAAATGGGTGTTTTCAATTTTTGAGTGTTTTTTGCATTTATACACATTCGCACCGACTTAGTTAAGGCATTTGTAAGAAGTTTCAGCTGCTTAGTCTAGTTCAATATCTGCACTCCAAGTTCCTTTACGTGGCGTCCTGGAAGGGGTCTACCTGCACTGATGTGTTAATTGCAAACATAGGGAGTAAGTTGACCAGTGAGCACTAGTCAGCACGCATCCTGGAAACGACCCACAAGGGTTGAAGCTGCATGAAGGAGTTAGCTGTAAGTGATTCGTTGCCACCAAGGAGGCAATTGTATCGCCATACTGGCACACGTACAGGAAACAAGTGAGAAGTGGGGTGCTTCTGTCGGTAGAGGGTGGAGGCCACTATTTATCACATTGAACAGATAATTGAGGCAAGCACATGGGCATTTGTGCCCTATGTATGCTTACAATAAAGTCCTGTAGCTTATTAAAAGAAGGTGTTCACTGTCGACTCAGAGGGCAGTCTGAAGCGAGTTTCAATTGCCAATGCCAATCACTCCCACATGGTGTGGAGGAGGTGGAAGGTAGAACGCCTATCCATTATCCATCCTTTATTGCTTTATGCTGACTTTTGCATGCATCATGCCAAACTCTACCACAACCTTCCAGCAGCCACCTTCAGACTACTGAGATGAATTCTCACTACCCCTGCAATGATTAGGTGCATTAAAGTAGAAACCATTGTGGCAGCAATCTTAGGTGTTCACTGAGAGATTAGTGATATTTTATTAATAATAGATTGTTTTTGACCTAGCGCTTGCCATGGTATCTGAGGTGGGTAGACGTAGGTGCACTAGTTTGCCCTATAAAACAACATCGAATCCTCATATCTATCAAATGACTGTACTTAACACGGGATCCTTCATGACCAGGAACTGGGTCACATACCTTAGCGTGGAGCAACAGCCCGTATTCGCACGTAATGAGCCAATGCTTCTGTTCTTCCATTACCGTGAATTTACATATAGTTGGTAGAAAATTTAACAACCAGTTTATACTCTATTGAGATTGATCATTGTTGCTTAAAACAAAAGATTCTTTGTGGTGGTTGTGTTATTTTTTGCACTCATACTTGTAGTTCTTCGTACTCGTGGCGCTGCAGATTGTGGTTTTGCTGCCAGCATGGATTCAAATTCATGACAGTGGCCACTGTGGCCATCTCCACTTTGCTAACATCTATTTATTTCTGCCTTACTTTCTTATTCTACGCATCCCAATGATTAAGGACGGTGGACTACGATGTATTCACGTAATTATTTAGGCAATCCTGTTGTGGAAGCTCAGAGGACGAGATGGAAAATAATAACCATTTCATGACAGTACGTCATTACCATTTTCCATTCTTACAAAGCTGAAAGCTCGCCACGCGAGCATTTTATCAAACCAAAAGTTTAATCCCAAAAGTATCGATTAGATTGCAGCTATTTCTGCTCTTAATCATCGCACATCTTAAATTTTGTGCCCTATGAGCAGTCCCATTCAGATAGAAAAATACCCACGGCAATACCGCAGCACAATTGGCAGTTGTTCATTGCTTCAGACACTGCAAAACAAAACGATTGTAAAACGGTCACAGCCAAGATTCCGGACAAAATTTAGCCTTGAACTATAACCACAAGCTTGGAGTCAATGTGCACTGCCAAATTACCGTGGTTACTATGCCGCCTCCTTAAAAGTCTTCGAAACTCGCCTCTCTTTAATGATTTATGCACTAACACAACATTCGCAAAAGCGGTCATTGCTTACCCACGTGTTTTATTTATGTTTCGCACGCGGCAGTGTGGTTGTGGTGATTTGATGGAGCGAAGAATTGCGTGGCATCCCACCATCCACTCAGCAAACGTTTGACCAAAGGGGTCACAATTGATCCAGGCGGGAACCGTCTATCTGGATGAGCGGAAGATAGGGTTTGGGGAATGAAGTGAGGTGAATGCACGTGCACACGTACACACGTATGCATTCTCACCCCTCATCATGCTGCACCAGGTAGAGGTTGAGTAAAACAAAAGGGCCAAATTGGTGATGACACGCGCACACACATGCATTAAGCCCGACAGACAGATGAGACCCAGTCGCTCTTGTCAATTTCATTACACGTTGCCCCTGACGAATGTGGTGAACATTGTCTCAGAAAAGGTGGAGTGGCCGCCCTCATGAGCGGCTTTTGAGGTTTCGACGAGAGTGTGATAGCTGAAGCAGTGGAGTGTATAGGACAAGCAACAGTTCTACCCAGACATTTTGGTTTCCATTTGCACTTTAAACTCTTGGTCATTTTATGCCTATCCAATGGGTGTCCGTCAGTGCCATTCTGGTCCGAATAGTCCTTATGTGCTTCACAACCACCTAAATGAGAATTATGCATTCCTGAACAAATGCCTTCCTTGTTCCTCTAATTCTTATTGCACTCTTCCTATCGAATGCATGTGGCGCAACCGCGACAAGTTCATTCGCGTCACTCTAGAGATACTGACCAGCTAAGCCAGCAGTTCCAACTTCTAATTCATTTTAGGCAAAGTAGTAAAACATTGCTACATAAAATGATCGCTTTCGCGCCCAAAGCACATGTTTTCCGTATATTTTGGCACCTGAAAACAATTCTGGTGGCAAAAGGGAAAGGAGTGTAAAACCAGTTGAATCATCCATGGATATCCGCTACATCTTCGCCGGTCGTGAAGTTTTGGGGCCGTCTGACCTGACACCTTCCATCTAACTCTTATTTCCTGTGGGTGTGGATTTATTTTGTTTCATCTTTACTACAAACACCTATTAAGTATGGAATGATCATTCATAGCGGTGAGCGAGGGAGTGCTTTAGTCTGCACACACCAGCCAGAGGCATGCTGATGTGAGTTGACGTCGTTGGTCATGACTAACACTTGACGAGCATGCTGACACAACCTCCTCAAGTTCAACTCACGCCGATTCCAGTGGTATACTTGGGGTAAGCAGAGACAGAACAGCTCTGTTTGCAAATACACTTATCCAGTGGTACTCCGCACGGTTATTGTGCATGGCGGTAGCAGCGTTCCATGATCTGGATTTTCGCCTGAGCCTGCATAGTTTCGCTGGTGGGTCACAATCTACTAGCTGCTAAATTTTCTGTTTCAGCCCAAAATCTGCATGAGAACCTGTCAGTATGCCAAATCGAATCTTAACACTGTTTGCATTAAACGGATTATTCGTATTTTGAAAGTGGAGTTAGTTGATTCCTTCTTTACCTCCACTTGACCAGCTGAGCTTTCAAGTTGAATGGATGGGATGGAGGACGGGTGGAGCGATGAGAAAAGAATCGTAATTGCAACACATGGGCGTTTGACTGCTTATGGGACTAGCAAGTCTGAATCCAGGTAAGTCCTCGAGCTCTACCCCTCTTTGTCAATATGGAGTCGTGGGAGGATACGATGCACACAAATTTATTGTGCTTGGCAGCTTTTTCCGATTTCGATAAATCCTCATTATACTTTTGATAGGAAGAAGGCCTCCAAAGTTCGCAACCGTCATTAGACTGCAAGGGTAGTGTCATGACTATATCTTGGGAAAGGTCCTCTCGAATTTCGCTAGTTAAGACGATTGGCAATTTATCGATTATGACTCTCATTGGCTAGCTATATGAGCCTTGGTTTGAGAAAAAACTACGAATTCGGCTTTGAATGATGGTCTTCGTTCTCAGCCAATGCATATTTTCAGCAACAAAGGTGGTCGCCTTTGCAGCAGTCTTTTCAAGTGAATTGCAAGTGTGTGAGGAAAGCTGCTTAAATCTGCATGAGAAGGGGTCGTTTAAGAACTCCATTAATAACTGCGAGTGAACTTGTGATGCTTACAAAGCACACTTGGGGAGCAAGTTCTATTTTCCATTTCTAATGGCCAAATATTTTGTGACACTTTTCATTACGTAGGCGTAATTGGTGCGCCGTCACAGGGCTGTGTCAGCAATGTTTGGAGCGCTCCTCGTTGCAAGACATTTGATGGTACAAAGTATTATTGAATAGCACAGTTTAGTTCGCTTCAACGATAAATTCCAGCAAGGTAATTTGCTGGTTCCATCACCATCTCCAACTACTCTGAGACTTGTGTCCTTCCACGAGGCCATCTTGGGATCGGTGAACTTAAAGGGAAGGTCACAGTAGTCCCTGCACCAATGCCACCAATGTGTTGGGTATCGTTTACAATTTGATGTTGGTGCCTATGAGCAGGATTGAATTTGACTTATAAATAGTCAAATGTCGAGACTATGCTTGGCATGAATTTATGCTACAAAAATTAGAGAAGATTTGTGAATTATTGCGATGAATACATTGCACAGCCGAAGATGAAGAATCGGCAACTGCTACAGAAAGTGGCTGACGTCACTTGGGAACAATGTGTGGTTTGCCAATGAACTAGAAGGAATGGCCGCAGGGCTGCTGTCACTGGCAATAACTTTGTGCACACTTCGTCTTCCCAATTCACTATTCGAAATCTGGGTGGATCATAGGTGGCATCTGACAAATAAGCAGGAGTTTAAAAATGCGAGTGGAGTTGAGCAACTGCAACAGTTGAAACAACGTGACAGAAATAAGGCTTGTGCTAATGCGATGGAAAACACTGTCGCATTTAAAGTACTCAGTGACCCATACCTGATGTGTTGGGAAGATGTAAGAATAGAAATGTACGAAGGTACAACAGGCCGTTTGCTGATGGGTCGTCTTGGGAGGCAAGGAAGGCACACGATATGTTGATAACACGTGGCATCGAAGTGACGCGCATTCAGCGGTTGTTCGCTTTGACTATAATGGTTACGGCCCTCCTCAACGATGAGACTCCGCACGACTAGGTGATGGCCATCATCTGAAGTGCAAGTTTTATAGGGGCAGGCGGATTAGGCATTGCTCCAGTGTGTCCAGAAGCACGTCTCGCGGCTCGTATTCTCACATTTCTGTCATCAAACAAACAGTTTTCGAGTCGATCTGTGCGCGCTAGAAATGCGAAAATGCTTCATTTAGTCATTCCGCTGGTTGGGAAAATGCGGATGGTGGGACGAAAGTGGCGTGCGAATCTACATGAAGAATGGGCAGCACAGAGGCTAAAAGGAAAATAAAGTGGCCAGGGCTACACTTACGGAACTGCTCGACCTCTTTCGTGTAACAGAAAGAGCCTGCAAAGTGGGTATGTATAGCATCTTCCTTTTCTCCTTTTTCATCCCTCTATCCACACTTCTGTGCACCAAATATCCTAATGTCTGCAACAACAGGCGGGATCGTCGTTGCGCATCATCTTATACGGTAGTCTGTTTCTATTGCTAATATCGGACTTAGCTTTTAACTAGGCAGGCTCTACTTGTCACAGGTTATTTAACACATGACCTGCAAGCAATGCGCAGCAAGTCCACTTGTGTACATCCACAATCTGCGTGAGCTATTCCCGGCACAGTTGTCATCTTGCTACGAAAATACTTCTTGCAGAGTAGGATAAAGTTGTTTGCCATGTCTAAGTTATGCAGTTACGGCATCGTAAATGAAAGCATGACCAAGGAATGGAAACCACTTGCTGCTCCTTCGTCTCCATCCACTTAATCTGACCCTTCCTTCTGTGCACATCACAAAGAGGTTTGATTCGCCCGCTTCCTCATCAGGCTGCTCTGAATGACCACGTTTGCAGACGCTGGGAGCACTGACTTATCAGTTGAAGGGAAGTGCTCTGCAGAAGAGCACTGCTTTCTCACGGACCAAATGAGAAGTACTTATGGGAATCCCAAAGGGCAAAGATAGTGGTTACCAGAGGTGGGAGGAGACGATAAGTCTAGGACCGTTAATTAAGTGCAAGCTATAATTATATCAAGAGTTGCAGTGGAGCTGACGTTGTCCGTCGAGCGGTAGCAAGGCTCTTGACCCAAATGAAGGCACTTCTGCTACACTTATAATGCCATACAACGCAATGGATATAAGTTCAACTTGAATCTAAAAAACTGCTCTGTGAATCATGAGCTGGGTTGCACTCACCTTGCAGCGTGGCTGCATCAATTTTATATCAACTGCGACTTGTTCGATCGTTCGTTGCAAATAGGCAAAAATGTTACCAAGGTGTGGACGAGGAAAAGGAATCAATGGCTTACCTCATTACTGCAGAAACAACAAGTGTGATTTCCTGGCATATTTCCCAAATCTTGCGCCTGTGCGGAATACTGTGCCTTGCCGATGGAGGCAAAGAATGGTTGTAGTTTAGCCAAAAGGAAAAAAGAGGAGGAGAGATGGGAAGGAAATTGAGGACAAAGAAGGGAGAGGGAAGAGGTACCCAGGTCTGATGTCTGTGCATTGCGTAAACTAATCGTCTAAGTAAACATCTGTCTGTGCAGCTGCCGTAAAAAGACACAAGATTAAGTGTGAATACGAGGCTGGCAATGAGCCTATTCCATCAACAGATGCTTAAGAAGAAAGGCCGTGATTGATTCCACTAGCACAGTAAGTTATAGTCATAGTTGGCAGAAACAGATGACATGGCAGTCTTCAACGACGATAAACTTGTTGTTTTCTCCCTTCGAATATGAATCAAAAGGGTGACTTGTGGTTGGCTGACACACCTGACACGGGAAGGGGCCTTGTGCTTTCGGGCATCCTGTGTCACTAGTCCCCATACTGCCTGATAAGCGCGCATCAGTAAAGATGGATAAGATGGTCACCCTGCTTCCCACCACCATCATCCAAGAGGTCTGCAGCCCAGAATCAATGGAGCATGGTAAAAGGCTTTTGTGTAAAGTTGTGCAAAACTGTAACTGATTCCCTCTTTGCACTTAATGTAGCGTTACTTCAATGTGTGCTTAGGACGTGTTGGGTAGTCTGGGATGGCAATGTTTATGCTTAACTAGATCCTACAGAAAGAAAAATGGGTAGATTTGACAGAACAAGAAGCCGAGCGCCCATCGTCGATCCTAACCCATCATTGCCTGCAACACGCTCACTCGTCTCGTCACCCAATTTCAAGCTAAGTATTAAATTTTACACAGCCACCCACGCATTTGTAAGCGCAATCTCAATGGTTTTATTCTACACAGTATTAGTGCAATTGTATTTACGCCTCCCAACGCGACACCACTGCCTTACCACCAAAAGACCGCTTTCGTAGCATTAGCTAATCCAGTGCATGGATGCCCATTCTCTTCTGCGTTATGCAATGCATATCCATGCCTCGCGACGTTGTTCGAGTGCGTGGTGCGGTAGAGACGAATAAAGAAGCGGATGGAATGAAGTAGCATGGGTGTGTGAACTGATATTGAGTGGGCCGACGACCTCAAGCATTCCACGAACGTCATCCCTTTACGCATTTATCCTAAACTACGTAGTATAACCTTGACGGCGAGACGGAATCTGTGGTGTAGTTCGCTGGCGTTGATCCTACTTCACTTCTCATACTTCGTCTTTTCAGGTCAACTACACATTCCATCGGTGAGTTCACCGTCACAGCCCTCCTTACTTGCCTTTCTTTGCACTTTGCATACCTCCAATCCTCATTTATCTGATCCAACCTCATACATTATCGCTACCTGCTGCCACTCAACGTAATAGTTCCCCACATTCTTGTCCTTGGCCTTCTTCAACCACTTTTCGCGATGGCGTGGGAAAATATCATGACTGTCCATTTGCTGCTGATTATGCTGTGACAAACGCGCAGCATAACGATTCGTTACCACCCCCGCATGCGCAGTAATACACTGAACCACCGGCTCGAAACAATAGCATGAAACTGCAAATACAAGCCGATGGGAACCAAATCTAAAGTGCGAAAATAGTGCGCATCAAATTTCTGTCGGCGAGTGAATTAAGGTATCATAAGCTATCCTTTATCTTTTCCAGTAAATGGCCACACAAACGGCAAGCGGTTTGGTGAGCCAAAATCGACTTACTAATGCAACTTAAGTAGCGGCTGTGTTTGTTAGCACAATCAATTTACAGGGCGGATCCTCATTTCTTTAATAGACGTGAGACAGCTCACTTCCGGTCTAATTTGGACACTTGCTGCAGCTTGCATCTTGTCCAATATCCTCCCAATATCTGGACATACAGCATAATGAAATGGATTATTTTAATCTCACACATTAATGATAAGTAACTTTTAAGAATTTATGGAAATGCCTGCTAAGACAGAGAGAAATTCACTACACTGGCACAACCTGACAAGATGCTTATCAAAGCATATTCTCCAAAAATAAGAATCACTTAAAATACTACGCGAAAGCATTTTATGCAAAATCACGCCAAACACCTGGCTCGATAATCTGATTGAGTGACATGCATGAATTTTAAAATGATTGGCTTAATATCAATGCCTTAAAATAAGTACCCTCTGCACATCTTATCCGAACGCCTCTACTTCCACACTCTGCATTAACCGGTTCTTGTGACGTAGTCATTTCATCATGGAAAGATTTCTTGCCACCTACCGTGTCCAAGTTGCAGAAGCGCAGCAAGGCGATTGAAGACACATGCACGTACCCATTCCTGTAGCTCCGCAAGTGTAATGGGTAACACTTGCGTCACCTGCGTCACCTAAATTTCTTCCTCTGTGCACACCACACGGAAGTGTGAGTCGTCCGCTTCCTTCATCATGGTGTCGAAATTCGTCACTATCTCGTCCACACAGAAGAGGCAATATCAAGGTCTTCAGTTTGTGGTCTTCACATCGAACACGCTGCAATGGCGACTAAAGCAAGCCTACGTTACAATTACATGGCACCAGCCTGACAACAGGGTGGCGATTCATCCATGTAAATTCCAGTCAGTCGGGCAAGCTCACTCACGTGCTCACTTCTCATGTCCTGTCACTGAAGGTGCCATGTGACCTCTGCCTCTGTGACTTCTCCACGCCAGTGAGCACAGCAGCCAAAACAACACTGACGTCGCTTCAATTCGAACTTACTTTCAGGCCGAATTCGGTGGTGCCATGTGACCTCTGCCTCTGTGACTTCTCCACTGCTCTTCGTTTATCCATCCACTATTCACAGATCAGGTCAGATAAGTAGATTCGTTTGCTCTGGACAGAAGGAAACACTGCCAATGCATGAGTCAATTGTGCATAAAAGGAAATATTATGATGAGGATATTGAAAGACACGAATTTCGCCGATGACTTAATTAGTTTTGCGTGAAGAAGTAAATGGAGCAATTGATCAGGTAAGGAAAACAACAGAACTCTGTTGTAGTTGGAAAGACTGCTGCAGTGAGGCAGAAGCAGTAAATTTAGCTGGAAAGCAGGAGCTTTGGCGAGTCCAGCATAGTTATCATTGACCACTAACTTAGATTACATAAATAAGTCCAGGGCCTAGGATCGGGCGGCGATCCCCGTAGTGCAAATTCTGCCAGAGGGCGAAACCCACCACAAAGATCTGTTCTGGGCATGAGTTTACCTCATTTGCTCCAGTCGTCAGCTATTGCACAGCCTCCACTGCTCTCAACCTTCCATCATTATGTCAGCGCAACAACCTTCTTGCTAACCTCTATTTGTATTAAATTTGTCGATTCGGTTATTTCTAACCTGAAAATGCAAACCTACTTAAATTACTTAATGAAACCAACTATTTTGTCTCCCGTTCTTCAGCTTAGCATGCTGAAATACCTGCAATCTTAGAAACGTGTTTTCGTTGGACACTTTGAACGATCCATTTGACAGCCACGGCTACGACCATTAACGGAGTCAAGACCGTTTCCATCTCATACCTGATTGCCCATGCCTAGCATGGGTGTGCTCTGCCTCCGCTCGTACCTGTTAAAGAACCCAGTAGACGCTGCTTGACGGATTTCGGTACATAGGGTGGCAAATTGCCTTCAGCCTACAGCATAAATAAGGCTCATTAACTTGAGCTACTTACACAAGCTTTAACTTGCTAGAACACTTGGAAAATTCCCCACAGTCGTTGCCAAGAGCACCAGTGTCACGGCATCAAATAGCTGAGTGAAACTGTTCGACTGCTGTTAAGGCTGATCATCCCCAGAATTGGTGCCTACACTGACTGCACCTCGAAATGCGACATTTGTTAAGCACTGACCAGGACGGGTGGCGAAGTAAGGGGCCAAGGAACAAGGAGCGTATTTGTTCTGAAATGCACTACTCTCACTCAGGTGGTTGCGAAGCGCATAAGACTTTGCAGATAAGAAGGGCATGAAATCGCACCTTTTGGTTAGGCATACAGGGACTAAGAGGTCAAAGCGGAAATGGAAACCAAAGTGCCTGCGTAGGACCGTCGCTTGTTCCAACCACCTCCCCGCTTCAGCCACCATAGCATAGTCGAAACCTCAATCAAGAGTCGTTCATGAGCGTGGTCAGTCCACCCTTGCTGAGACAACAGAAATGATGTTCGCGCGCGTCAGCGTGGGAACTAATTGACAAGAGCAAGTGGGTCCTATGCTAGGCTCAAATCAATGCCTCGGAGTGTGGGTTAGTGGATGTGAATTTAGTTCAATCACAGACCGTAGTGCTCATCGCCGCTCACATCGCCCGCATTACTTACTAAAATCCTAGTAGGTTATGCACTACAAAAGTGGTTGCTGGTTCACTGAGAGCGAACACAGACGTCAATAATCAATCTCACTGAAACACAAGCTGATTGTTGAGTTTCCAAGCAATCGCATGCAGTTTCACGGTAATGGAGGAACAAGGGACATTGACTCATCACCTCCCACGACCGGTTGGTGTTCCACGCTAAGACCTGTAAGCCATTTCTCAGTCGCAAAGGATTCGATGCAAATCGCAGAGTCGCTCGGTAAGTAAGAGGATTCAAAGTGGTGTTACAGGGCAAACTGATGCATCTGTGCCCACCTAGCGCAGATATTTCCGACAGTGCTGGATCGGAAACCAGTCTATCACTACTCAATTATTGCTAAACTCTGTCAGTGCACACTTCAGTTCGATGCCGCAATGGTCTTTAATTCAACGCACCTATTCATTAATGGGTGGTGGGAACTCCTCTCAGCAGTTTTGGTCAGCTGCCGCATATTGGCTTGGTTAATTGGAGGAGCTCAAGTCGACTAATCGTGAGATGAGTAGTAGGCCTGGCGCCGGTACCGAAACATTCGTCATCCAGGCCAATGGGCGAAGTCATCAAAGACACTAGGAAGGGCTGATGTGCCACCATTTCTGTGCACCGTTCCATATCTCACTATATCGCCTACCCAACCACTTCAGTAAAATCAGATGAGACCAAGGATTTGCTTTCAACTGGTGATGCGAATGACCTCTGGTTGCAAACATCGTACGATTGGAAAAGGTCGCGAGAACTCTCGATGGAGCACGTGCGCACATGCATCAATGACTGACGTTCAGCACAAGTTAAGCTTACAACCCAATTGCTCCACAATCTGCCCACCTTTTGGAAAGCGTTGATCTACCTCACCGAAGCCACAAGCAAACATTGTGTTTTCTGGCAATTGAAATGCAATTGGAGCAGATGCGCTGGAGGAAAGGGCGCTAGCTCTGTACTGCTCCAGACCGATTAAAGCTGTAGTCCAAATAAAGCACGTGAGCCATTCCCTGTTTGCTGCAGTGGCATTTCGAAAGCACATTGTTCTCACTGATGAGAGGAGCTAAGTGATTTTACAGTGCGAGGTGATGCAGCCGTATCACCACGCCGCAGTCCTCGCAAATTCTAGCTTAGGTTAGTTGGTGTTTGTTCAATCATTCTTGCACTGCATCAGTGCTCCCTCAAAAGTGGTGGAGCAATGGGCTTATAATCAACAGGTTTCACTCCCCACATGGAAAGTGCGAATCTCTGGCATTGGAAATGGCATTGTCGAGTGGCGCAGACGAAGCACTTCTGCCAAACTGTCGTTTATGCACGTGGAGAAGGAAAGCATGAACCAGACCACTTTAAGCTGTTCCCATTGCAGGTGCTCAAAATGAATTCGTTTGATCTGAAGAGGATGCTTCCAATCAGTAGGCTAGAGGTGCTAGTAAAATCATACTGCATTACCGGCAGGACGAGGCGCACGCGCAGCTGGAATACCTCAATGTGTGCTTGGTAACAATGGCATTACCCATGTCTAGAATTGCTGCAGCTCAAAATGACGAAGTCATTTGAATACTACAGGAGGGAATCCAAAAGACAAACAGTGGTGGTTACCAAGTGTCAAGCTTGAGTGTCAATCTCGGGCCACAAAACATTGTGGCGACGTAGTTTGGTCATGATAAGTGCACTGGGCGATTCACTAAGTATCCAAGCGCATGCGATTCCAACTACATTTTGCCACATTGTTAAAGCTTTTGAGTTCCAACATTGCGCATCTTGAGAGGAACAAGAATTAATTTCTAACATGAGTAGATTATTACGCCGCCTGCCAGCAAGTGCCGTTTGATGGCACAGTCAAGACTACTGTCTGACACTGCTCTCTGTCAATTGATCACAGCTACCCCATCTCCTGGCCCCACAACCACCTCCAATCGCTCGTCAGTAGTTTTGCCAACTGCCATGCATGTTAACAAATCTTTGGAACCGACTGGTAATCTTTTATTGAAGAGCATTTCCACCACTTTTCTAATTTGATTATCAGCCCATTGCTCTACCACTTTTGAGAGAGCACTGATGCAGTGCAAGAATGATTGAACAAACACCAACTAACCTAAGCTAGAATTTGCGGGGACTGCGGCGTGGTGATATGGCTGCATCACTTCGCATTGTAAAATCACTTAGCTCCTTTCATCAGTGAGAACAATGTGCTTTTACAGTCATTTAATTGATGGGAACACTCAGATTAGTTTACAATGCAAATAAATGCCGTTTAATCTCTTCCTTTAGAGTGGTCCCTCACAGTTGCAAACACTGCCACACTTTATTTAATTTCTCACACAAGTCTGATTTAATAAATCAGGTAGGACAAAAGATTTGCTGTGGTTGATGATAAAATTGGCAGCTGGTTGCAAGCATCATATTATTCACAAAGGTTAGAAATGCTCAGTGAAACACGTGCGCGTACGCATCATCACTCCTCCAGTGTCAAGTGCAATTTACCAACACACGTGCTTAGAATGCAGGCGTTTTGATTAAACATGCTTCCAATTTTGCTGTAGGAGCTATTTCTTGTCTCTATCACATTAGTCGCTAGCCGCAAATACAGCGTCAATACCTTTGTCGCATTAGTTGCGTGATTCTGCCCAATACTGTCTTGCCGCAGAGAACGTGTTTTAACTTAGCGTCCATGCAAAAGACGTGCGAGCCTCAAAACCAACAAAACGTGAAACTTTGCAATCCGCTTCTGCAGTAGATGTGAGTGTGAAATGTAAGCAGAGGTGAACCATAGCCAAGTGGAACTGCAAAGAACCTTGCTCATTTAAGGGCTTCATGGGCAGTAAGTGGAAACAATTGGAGGCCACTGGTGATGGTGCCGAAATGTGAACCAAGTTTGGAACGTAAAGCAGGTAAAATGCTTTATGTTCAGCGTGTCAATGGCAGAAACGCTTACATGTGACACTCTCACCATTGGGCCATTAAAGAACAAGAATGCACAGACTCTTTGCTGCCTGTGGCAAAGAACGAAGTAAGTTCCTCTTGCCTTTTCCGGCAAGGCATTTGAGCATCAGTGAGGTTTCACAACACGATCGAAAGAGAGTACGTGCACACGAAGCTCATCCCAAGTCTCGAATTCTCATCTTTTATCGAAAGGACTTGGAGATTAACATGTATGCCCTGCCTTCAAATAGCCTTGATATTAAGATCCATACTGCAAACGAAGGGAGTGCTACGCGTTTTACCATTGCAGATCGCCAAATACATGCTTAACTTTGAAATTACAAATGCTTGTATTTTGACGACTCATTACCCATTAATCAAAAGCAATGTTTTGACACGTTTATTGTGGCAAAAATTTGGCTTGAGTAAAAAGTGATGCATCCTGTGCGAACGAGGCCCTGATAAACACCAAGACAGCTCTTAAATGCCCTCTGCTTATTTATCCGAGCAATCAAGTCACTGCACACTAATCGCTCTAATCCAGTGCTTCAGCTGTGGAAGACGCTGGGTTTGCCTACAATGCGAAAACACAAGAAACATTCGTCAAATTCCCCATCCAGATTCACACTTCAGCCTCTTCATTTAGGACGTGCAATTGGACTCGATGCAATGCGACATGCTAGAAAATTGCATAGACGAGAAGATTGGGATCCCTGTACACATCAAGTCAGAAGAACAAATGGATTGTCAAAATCCTCATAGGCGATTGCTCTTAAATCTGCTGTCTTGCAGGCACTGGTGGCTGTAACCTCACCATCGCACTCAAACTTAATAGCGAGAGAGATTCAAGTTAGCGATTTGTCAAACCAATGCTTGCACAATCGTGAGTCACGAGGTCGGGCACACATATAAATATGCGTGGAGATTCTCACTTTCTCTGTACGGTCGTCTCAATGTCATCCATGAAAGGTGAGTTACAGAACAGTAAGAATGTGTGAATGCTGCAGGTTTCGTGCCTTTCAGGCATTGCCCTGTGTAAAACATGTGTTCAGTTCTGTTAAGCCTCGTCATCCTCATATCCGCTGCAAGGTGTCAGCTACCCACAAACGTTGAGCGGGCACACGCGCTCGAGGCTCACCTGGAAGTGCGAGAAAATGTGTTCCCTCCTGCTAGTAACATGCTATTTATGGTGAGCTTCACAACTGACTAATTTGCGCCATTGTCTTGCCTATTTGGTTTCTGCGTTCNGACTCTTCTTAAGTGTGACTAACTCGCTGCAATGCTCCGACACGTTAACAAATCTTTGAAACCGACTGGTAATGTTTTATTGAAGAGCATTACCACCACTTTTCTAATTTGAACAGCTCGTTTGGGCAAACTCTGACCAGGTAGGCTGTGTCATGCGACAATGTGATGGCCTCAGACCTCAATGGAGCAACCCACAATTTCTGACTGTCTGCCAGTACAAGCCTGGGTAAGTCTGTTTAGCCTACGTTTACTCGTGAGCACCACTTTGCCGCTTTCCTGATCTTTGACGCTCCTCTAGGGGAAACTATGTTGGACAAAGGCCATATAGATTTGGGCAGAGTTGCAACAGATGTCCCAAGGGCTATGTGTGTCGTCGCAAACAGTGCGTGAGAAGAGATGAAGCTAACGATGTATATCCGACAGCCAAACTCGAAAATGCCGATGACAGATCTGTGCCAGCCTGCCGGCCAACCAGCTCTTATTCGGTTATTAGATACAGCTAAATCGGAGCCTTCCCTTAGTTTGAGCTTCATGTTGCTCCCCAGTGATTAACAGAGCACAAATAAAGCTTGTCTCTCTGACTTCCTTTTGTTGGAATCAGTCACTTGGTCCATTGCATGATCGGTCTATGCGAAGTTGTGGGCACATCCACTTGTTAGCAAGGCATCAGACGACGTTTGAGCATGCATTAATTTATAGTTAAAGGCGGTGGCTGGAGAAATGCATCTGCTGCGCTCTTTTGCTGCTGTTGACAAAAGACGGTGTCCGCCTCATTCAAACACTCCTTCAGATGGGCGTCGGACACAGCATTCTGGGTTTCTTCTCGTGGCACAGCGTTTGGTTCACTTCGTTTCCTTCAATGACCATTAAGGCGGCAATGTCTCCGATTCCAGCTTTGTTTCATAGCCTAACGGACTTCGGTTAAAATTGTTTCATAGCCTAACGGACTTCGGTTAAAAGCATGTTCCTGCACAAGTGTCAACAACGCTAGTTTGGCTGTGGAATGCGCTACCGAACATGCATTGGAATGTGAAACCTTGCAGAAGTCGGAGACGAAGTTAATGGTGACGCTTCTGGGATGACAGCTGATGTAAAAAGGCCCAATTTTGGCAATGCTGCCGACGGAAATTGCTCATGGACCTATCGTCATATTAGCGCATTGGCTGCTAATGTCAAGACAAATAAAAGTGCTTGCTAGCTCCAAAGCCTATTCACACTTTTGAAATCGTATTAACATGGCGGCGCTGAAAGTGCACGCTCGCAATCCTTACATTTGGCAGACCTAATCATGGATTCTACTGCACAGTAAATGGCAAAATAGCATGGATCGACTTTTGCTGAGCTCCACCAATAAGTAGCACGTGGCTGAGTAAAATGAAAGCCTGTGAGGATGTGATTTTGCACTGATCAGCATTAGATTGCGTTTCGTAGAAAATGCAAAACTAGCAGTGCTGGCAAGCTTTCTGCACTACGGTCCTGAATCTCGATGTGCGCACCCTTTTCAAATCGCCTGTTTGCTTGCTTAAGGCAACGCTAATTCACAATGCCCATTTTATCCGCCAATACGTGCAATGCTTTACAATTGCCTGGACGCTTTGATGGAGTGTCATCTACGAAGAGTTGCTGATCATTAAGTATCTGCGAAATTCCCTGTAACTTGTGTAGCTCAAGGACAATGCGACTTTGAGTGTGCTCAGAGTCGCCCTCGAGGAAGGCTTGAGCCCCTTCATCCTGATCTCTGCTGCAACGCGTCGCCGATCCACAGATGTTGCGCAAGAGCGATTTCTTGAGTCTCCTCTGGAAGTAGGACAAGCTGTTTTCTCTTGATGCTAATGCACAACCAACGATGATGTTCGCACGCGTTAAACTCGTGTCATTGGCCCAGCTGTTTGACGTTGCGGTCACTGAGTTTATCATTGTTGTTTGGTTGTTCATTTTATTAGATACGATTGGGCCACATAAGTAGGTGCATATAAGTGATCAGGCTGGTGAAATGGCGTTTGGCGACGAGGGAGAGGTTAATGCATATGCGCACGTGTTTCCATGAGCAATTACGTCCCCTCGTGTCATATGATGCCTGCTACTGCAGGTCATTCTCATCACCAGTTGGCACAAACGCCTTGGTTTTGTGTGACTTTATTGGAGCAGGCGTGTGGAAAATGCAGGACGACGAAATGATCGATAAATGAAGTAGGTGTATGGAAAATGCATTGGATTATCGGATGGTATTGGTGCAGGGCGATAAAGTGATCAATGCATGTAATTCAACACGTTCCCTCTATAACACGAGTGACATGTACACCGCTTCAACACCAGGTTGGCCGACCATCTCTCAACGCGTCGAGTGGCCTCAATTGGGTTAACAAGGCCAGTGTATGGCAGTTGGCAAAACTACTGACGAGCGATCGGAGGTGGTTGTGGGGCCAGGAGATGGGGTAGCTGTGATCAATTGA
>LWMK02000160.1:18143-88693 GCA_001693075.2 Taenia saginata
ACCGGAGCACCAAATTGAGACCGTGCTCTCAAGTGCACTCACCATCAGCGCCAATACACTGAGAAGCTACACTCTAAATAAATTTCCACGTCTTCTGAAGTTTAACATGTCACAGTTGCCACATGGACACACGAATAAGTTGTGGCCATCAGCGCCTTAACCCGTGATAAATCATCTCCATTGCCAGTTCTTGTACTTGTTTATGATGCTTAACATTCTAGATTCGGTATATTTTGCTGAAGTGAGGAGGAAACGGGTTATACGGCAAATGGCTAGCCTTTCTCCCCTCATTCTTCACTCATGAGAGGCTTGGAAACTTTTACTTGACTACACACTCTGCTAGTGCTTCCCTTAAAGCCATGTTCAGCATTGAAATCTGCGAGGGAATCTTAGTGGACATTGATCAAACAGTTACATTAACTAATACAGGGGAAAACAGAAATTTAAGGGAGAAAAGTTGGACAATGGCAAAAAGTTAATGCCTTCAAGCAGGCCTTCCGATGAGTGAACTGCCCAAATTCAAATCAAATTTACCCAAAACATGCCAAGGCAACACACGTAATAAAGTAGGACTTGTGAAAATTGGTAGAACTTGAGTGTCAGATGAAATACCCTCCAGCGCCTTGTCGGAACCATCTGGATTGCAGGTTAAACTTTGATGTGCTTATAGTGCATTTTAGTGCTCCTGTAAGTTCATTTATAGTCGGTTTGGATTGGACAAGGTGTGTACCCACGAGTATCNCACACAAGATGAATTGGGGAATTATAAGTCCTCTGTGAGAATTCAACTAAGGACCATATTGCCTAAACTGGTGAAATTACTGCCACAGGCGTTATTTCCTTCTTTGTTACTTGAAAGCCATGAGCACAGACCTTNGCAGCATATGCCTAATTTAGAGGATTCTCGAATGGTATATTCAGCATAGGTGGGCGCTGAAAGAGCTTCATTTTGCGCGTCACTTCGTTAACTGACTTAGAGCCTGTTTCATTGTTAAAAATGATCCCCGGCTTTGGTAATCTTGTTTTCAGTGTTATAGGCATTATCGATTTATTTTCAATAGTCGAAGTCGTAACCATAGGAAGATTTGGAGCATTGTTGCTGATGGTAGTAGCGTACACAACGAAACGATGCCTTAGCTCCGACTTGCCAACGTCACGTATAATACTGGTACTAAGCGACTGATCTTCCTGTGGATATCCTTTGCATTCCCAATTTTTACATCCATGTCCTTTTCCTATTAAAAGTGAATGCACACCAGACCATCAGAATTGCCGATTGATAGCTGCCGCTTTTAACATATTTTAACCCGCCCTAATAGGGGCACTTGACACTTGAGGGAGAAACACACGTTTCACCTGCAACCCTAGCATATTTCAATGCTAAAAATGTGCTGGAATGTAGTAGCCATGCAGAATATGGTAGAGTAAATTTATCCAATAGCAATATGCTCTCTAATGTGAGGGCAATTACCGAGACCACATCAACGTCTCAGGAAAAGCACGATGCGCAGTGTGTGACACGCTGATGTGAGTATGCAGGCGGGGTTTACGTCGCCAGGACAGTGTTGCGCTGCCATCCGGCACGTCGTCTTGTCAGACGAGCTACTAAGTAATAAGTCAGGCTTAGTTACGTGGGTAAAATACGTGTGTTTTAAGGTCATGGATGCAGCAGGTAAGCTGCAACGCAGCTGCAGGATTATTTGATTTGACACAACAGCCAAACAGCATGCTGCTAGTTTTAAGAAAGTCGTATTTGAATGGATTCTGAGCCCGATCATAGCATATTCCCTACAAATTAATTTTCGTGTGTTTGTTAAAGTGTTTTTAAGCTGATTTAATCTCTGGATCTAAGCAGCATAATTGGATGAAACCAGATCTGCATCCAAAGCCCTTTAGTGCATGACCACTTTACCTGAATATCCTCCATCTGGATCCCGCTAATCGACCCAATTCAGCTTTTTTATGGTTCCCAGAATGTGCTGTATAAGGAAACATATCACATGTTTTAGTCACAGCGTGGTGCAAGAGTGACGTGTTATGATACCGCAATAGGTCTTTCACTAACACACCGGATCATTTCACGATCTGCTTCGTGTGCCTTCTCACATGCCCGATTTGGCACACGCATGCACTTGCAACGTCAGCATTATGCCACAAACGCGACGAAGCACTTCGAACGTCTAACCAATAAAAGAGTGAGCACCTTTTGTAAATACACTCAAACTGCGCAATCAACAACACGAGATTATTTCTTGTCAAAATATAATTCCTTCTCAACCATAGTTTTACTGACTTCTAGTAATTTGAAGGTCATGCATAATGACATAAGGGGGTAAAAACACTTTCTTGGGCGTGTTGAAAGCATGATTCACACCGATTTATGCTTTGCTAGAATGAGATGTTGAAGAGTTGATGTGTGAAGTTATGCATGCATGGTAAATATCCAAAAGTTTTGTCTCTAATTTGTTAATTCTATTCCTTTATATAATGATTCTACTAGCGCAACAGCGCAAGAGGAGCAAAAATTACCTTAGTCAATTAAGTAACAGGTCCTATGATGCAAGCATTTTGCATAAATCTCTCATTTGGTGCAATTAACTATTACTTTTGATTATTCTGAGGCAAGGTAGGCGGATTGTGAGGCGAAAATGAGCAGGAAGTGCATTGCGCTGAGTCAAAAGTAAGTGTTTGCCGTATCAACTAGTAAGGTGGTCTAAATTTGAGGAAAATGAAGGGTAGTACGAAGACAGGGGTGATTTGTAGGTGTGAGCACATCAAGGCGGCCAGAAATCCACTTGTGTTCAATCAGGTTGCTATGACGCAAAAATCGGTTTAAGAGAAGATGATTAAACCAGTCATCCTCGACCATCCTTGATTGATTAATCGTCCTTGAGGTTCTGGTAAGTCGGTAACATAAATCAGCTCAGCACTAGTCTAAATACACTGACTGCTCTTAAAATTTAGTCAATTGAGGTCACACTTCTGCCCTGAATAAGGCTCGTCTGCTCCCTAAATTTGGGTCGAAATGAAAGACCGTGTGGAAAATAAGGATCAGGGTGCAATTTTCGGATCGGTCCTCCAAGGACTAGCAGTGAAAGAGGCTGCTGATCCCGCATCAGCACCACAATGCCCGCTACATCATTTGAGGAGGAGAATAATGTAGCTCAAGACGGCGATGATGATGACGATGACATTATCGCCAAAGCACTTCGCTATGCGGGTGTCCTGCCTCCAACATCGTCAATGGATTATCCCCCTCCTGTGATCCCTCCCGCGCCCCCGGCACCAGCCTGCGCGAGTGGCAACTACGAAGTACATCCGACGATTCGCATGCATGTGCTCATCAACGAGCAAACCANCGCCAAAGCACTTCGCTATGCGGGTGTCCTGCCTCCAACATCGTCAATGGATTATCCCCCTCCTGTGATCCCTCCCGCGCCCCCGGCACCAGCCTGCGCGAGTGGCAACTACGAAGTACATCCGACGATTCGCATGCATGTGCTCATCAACGAGCAAACCAGTGACGTCAATTGTCAAGTGGTTCCTACGCGGTGCAAATGAGTAACAAAGATTTGTTTGCCTCCCACTCTACAAAGAAGACAAGCTGAGCAGTTTCTAGAGTACTTTACAAAGTGTATGCAGTTCGATAACGTTAATCCTCATACGGCAGCATCCGTCGCCATTGCTGTGGTCCAAGCTGCTGCCGAAACCACCACCACCATCACCAACAACAACAACAACACTAGTAACGATTGTGGCAGCCCAACTCGCAGGAAAAGACGGAGCGGCGTGACGCTACCTAGTAGCTCTTTTTCTCAGCGCTAGGTCTCAGTTGTGGCAGCGCAACTTTTAAACCTACATTAAGGTAACACGTACACATATACTTTGGCTTTAAGTGACTCGCGAAAAGATAAAGCAGAATTCTTGTTAAAGTTATTGACAACACCCTAAATCTTTTGGCTTCTGCTGTTAAATTCATGCTTCTTTTTATCTTCAAAAAGGCAACTAGCGGTTTGTGTTACAAGAGACCATAAAACAAGCAAATGTTTAGGCCGGCTAGGTAGGCAATAGCATGCTAAATGAAGTGGAATCATAGAGTTTTACATGGTTACCATATTCATTTTTTCCTGTGACCAGTTTTGTGGTGCTAAAATTTCGTTGACTGCCTGCATTTAATGCAGTATCACACACTAGGTAGAAAGAAAGGGGCAATCTGAACCTACCGAATGACAGAGGAGTCTCCCAAAAGACTTAATGTGGCGGCTTCAACGACGTCACATGCTACATCCAACTTGAGTTTATCGTTGCAGTCGCACCGGAAGATAAAGCAAATGTAAGCGCATTGCAACGAACCCAAATGTGCAAATGTCTTAAGCTAGAAGCATTTGAATATCAGGTCTCTACAATTTGTGCACCTCCAGAAAAAAACTCTAGCTAACAGCATCGTTTGCAGGCATCGCAAAGCAATTTTATGAGTTACTTAAAATATGGTACCCTGTTTTACATCTCGAGAATCTCCCACTTGCAAAATTCTACTTTACTATGGCCTCTGACAACAAGATAATCAGAGAGTTGTCCACTATTTCTACTGGACGATTAAAGGGAAAGGGTAAGAAGGTAAACCTAACTACAAATGATATTTTACACTAATTTTTATCATATCGTCGATCACCCCTTTTCCTACTATCGTTTTGGAAACAAGATACTTGTTTGGAGACATCTTTATTGTATCTGATAACGCAAAGGGTCGATAGAGAGACTTACTTTGCGTCGGTGTAATCAGTCTTCTCGTTGAACAGGAGATTTGGACTGCAATTCTGCCTGTCGCTTCAAAGGACAACTAAAAGAAGCACAAGCTGAACATAATCTCTTCGCCTTTTGAGCACTGTCCTCGATGCTGCCCTTGTGCGCCCACTCAAACCATGCCGCCATGCGGAATTCTTACGTCTACTAGTGCATAGACTTCCTTCTCGTAACGATCAGCGGAGNATCAGAGAGTTGTCCACTATTTCTACTGGACGATTAAAGGGAAAGGGTAAGAAGGTAAACCTAACTACAAATGATATTTTACACTAATTTTTATCATATCGTCGATCACCCCTTTTCCTACTATCGTTCTGGAAACAGCACACTTGTTTGGAGGCATCTATGTTGTAACTGATAACGCAAAGGGTAGATAGGGAGACTTACTTTGCGTCGGTGTAATCAGTCTTCTCGTTGAACAGGAGATTTGGGCTGCAGTTCTGCCTGTCGCTTCAAAGGACAACTAAAAGAAGCACAAGCTGAACATAATCTCTTCGCCTTTTGAGCACTGTCCTCGATGCTGCCCTTGTGCGCCCACTCAAACCATGCCGCCATGCGGAATTCTTACGTCTACTAGTGCATAGACTTCCTTCTCGTAACGATCAGCGGAGCACCTTCTTAGGGTCGTATCTTGATGCGGTGGACGATTATCGACTAGGCACGGAGTTATGTGTTGCGCACGACGTAGATTGCAGGCCGCAAGACGCAAAATGCACGAATACGGGCAAACGATTATCATTGATGTCAATGATATTAGGGCCGTAGTGAATAGAACACACACGATAGACTGCTGCAGCTGCTCTTTCAAATCGCTGCATCGCTTGATCTACCCACTCTTACCTGGATGCCCAACTGGATTAACGAATTCAAGGCCAGTGGGTATTTACAATAAATTCAATCATTTTAGCATGGTGCTTCTTACCCAACTTTGAAATATAGGGACTTCTAAATGCATGCATTTTCCCAACACGTTCCACACCCGTTTTTAAGAAATAGACATTTCTACAGTTTCCTACCAACTTCTCCTTCACCTGCAAGGTGTTTGGTAGATGCATGCAAACTACTCCAAAATTACAAATCATCGATTAAGCTCTAAAATTTTGATGATTGTGCTGCTTTGCAGTACGAACAATACGAAGCCGTTGGTCAATTTTTGGTAGAAATAAGCAAGATTTTTTCCTCTCCCAACAATAACCTGATAAGGTGCTCTTTTATACCCATTATAAATTCGGCTTTCAAAATTGAAGAGCAAGGACAACGTAATATTGTTTCTAACATCAATGCCTTCTCAGTTACAGTGACTACCGAAATTCCACAACCCCATCTGTAGTTGTCCTTCCATCAAGCGGTTTACTTCTGTTAGGGGAGTAAGCGGTGCACGTTTATCATATGTTTGACATTGATTGTTCGTTTCATTTTCGCGCCTTGGTACGAGAACTATTTGCATACTTGTTAAGCAAGGCGCAAACCTACTTCATTTTTCCTTTTCATGCTAGAAATCAGCAGCACATCTTGTCACTAACCTTTTATAATTTGTATAAGCATAAAGAAAATCGCAACAAAATGTCACTTTTTAAATTTGATCCTTTTAAATCTACATGAAATGACGAAATACGTGGATAGAATCCAGATTCTCTACTTGCCATCTTGATTTAAATTTCCACTTAATTACTCGTTGACACCTAAATCAAAGGTCTTAGATGCATGGTGTCCTTTTGTAGTTGCTTCAGTACTAGCTTCACAAACATAAAGAAACTGTACAATTTTACCATTACTTGTGCCGGTAGCGTTTCTTCAATCAATTATAATCTTCCACTAACGCAGAAGAGGCCAATAATCCCATTAGGCAAAGTGTGCTCTTAGAAGGCCACTAAGAGGAAGGTTCTACTTACGCAAGTTTAATGCAGCCTAAAATATTACGATGAAGAGATCACTAATGTCACACAGAAACTTCTCAACATGTATGGACGTGCTTAACATGAATTTGCGAGAGGCGACTGTAGCCTGTTTTCTTTCCTATTCCTAGAAGCTTCTCTTGAAGTCCCAAGTTCAAGCATAAAAAATCGCCTAATGCAGGTTGTTTCAGTCTGAACACTGCTGCAACGGAATAGATATGTTTTTATCGAATGTCCAGATCTATGCTGAAGAAAGGCCTGGCCGTACTTCGCATTGACTATTTCATTTCTCTTTCTCGAACGTGTTTCAAATGCGCAGCTAACATTGCTGATGTTGGAAGGTAGACGGCGCGCATCTGCAACTTCAAATTTAATTTCCTAGTCCCTTTATTGGTGCGATGAGGAACATGGCTCTTATGGGTATCAGTGCAAGCCAATCAGCAGAATGAGCCGTGTGCAATGCAGTTCGCCTGAACATATGATTGGCTGATCGGGTTGGTGTCATTGCTAGTCCTGTGATTTGACAGGATGCCTTCGGTTGCATTTGTGCATGCGTGTAAAATATGCTCAAAGATAAAATGAAATGAAATAACGTGAGGTCGTATACCTTTCTGGTACTCCAACAACATTTAAGAAAGCAAAGAGACTTTGTCTTTATTATACCAGAGCAGATAAAATCATGCATGTCAAACTGTCCCAAAGCATATTGTTTTGAATTAGTACAGAGGTTCTATCATGGCAGATTCTAACGAAGACTGCTGTCGATGTCTTAATTTTCGGTTTATTTTCACTATTAGCCACGCTTTGTCATGCAGCATTAAATGAGACATTTGTAATGTTCTTAACACCCATAACTCGCATAAAAGGAGGGGAGGGGGTGATTATTAGTCTAGTTATGCTACGCAAGTGCACATTATTTCAGGGCAAAAGATAATGGCTGCAATGTTGGCTAAATTTTTCTACGTCGGCGCATTGGAAACCATGGAGAAAGCAAAAGTAGACATACGAGGTAAAATTTTTCTAAGGGCTGAATGCATTGCACTTAATCTAGCATTGTTTTCTCGTAAAATCAATTCCTTCGCCTAAAATGAGCAGAATCGCAACAGATAGAATGATCTCAGTCTCCTACCCTCCGGACTTGCCGTTGCGGTAGATGTACAGATCATCAGGATTGTAAAAACTGCACCGGTAAGGTGACATTTTTCGACATAGCTAATGCGCATCTTTCCAGGCCACCAAACTCGACCCCACTAAATATTTTGAACAATGAAATAAGAACTCTTGATTAAATACAGCATATTTTTACTATCTAATGTAAACCCAATTCTTTTGAACTCACAAGCTGTTGGGGGATAGGGCACTACTTTTGTGTAGACATTCATAACTGCGGCACGAAGAAAACGAAATGCGTAAAATTAGCGCCAGAAGAATGGATTCCACCGATACCCGCACATTGAAGTGCTCAAGTGAGAAATCTGGCATGTAGGGTTAGAAGGGCGCAACCTCTATCCAAAATTTTGGTCAAACACCGAAACCACACCAACCAATTATTAATTCCTCTGATAACGATAAATATTGAAAGTGAAGCAAAACTTATCTGACCTCTTCCCCAAATATTTGCCATTGTTTATTCCTTTCATGAACTTTTGCCTTCAACAAATCCCTTCTCTTTGTCGTTGCATTGAGGACCCACTAATCATCCTAGTGGGATCGCAACACTACCACGAGAAGCCTACACCTTTGTAAGCAAAAGTAGGCTGTCACCCACTACTACGAATATGCGAATGAATTTTTTGTTCTTCCATCCTTTTCTACCACTTTTAGTTCTCTTCAATAGCACTCACAGTAAAGCACTCAACTGCCTTCCAATTCTATTCTACAATGGAGAGTCTTTTATGACTGTGCTCTAGCGCCCCCACTTTAGTGAAATCCATTTAACTTTTGCCCTTTATGTCTGCATGCATTTGGACAGACTTACTTTGAGCAAC
This sequence comes from Taenia saginata, assembly GCA_001693075.2. Taxonomy (NCBI): domain Eukaryota; kingdom Metazoa; phylum Platyhelminthes; class Cestoda; order Cyclophyllidea; family Taeniidae; genus Taenia; species Taenia saginata. The sequence goes on from LWMK02000160.1 coordinate 26,830, forward strand.
CCAAAGCAGCACAAATACTAGTGATGTTAATCGACTCTGCAATTCATTTGTAGGGTGTAATTCACTACGAGGACAAGGTGGATAGAACTTAACTGTGGATGGGCTTGTGCACTTTGCTGGCTGCCGTGCCTGTTTAGGCCAGTCGCAAAGATAGAACTCGATGCACAACTTCTAGCAAGTAATAATCGTTTATAAATTGCTCTAATGCATGCAAAGTGCTGGTGCAAGTGTACTTCCGTATGCAAGGCAAAAAATGAGGAGCTCTATCTTCGGCAACAATGCAGCCCTCACAAACACTACACTGACCACACTCACATCAGCGCCGTTAAGTTAAAACTAAACTGCATACATTTTGGATCCCCATTATGGAATACACAAGATTGCGAATATGTCGGAGAAAAGGGCAGTTGACGCCATTGATAAGTTTGGAAATTCGAACCCATTACTTGCACACTGTCACTTACAAGAACATGCATAGTAATCATATTGTACTTATTTTCTTGTTCCCAAACAGACACAGCAAGAGCCTCTGCTAACTAGGATGGAACCGTATGACTGATTCGAATAAAAATCTACTTACATCAAAATATTTTAATTCTCACATGCTGTCGTTCATAAGTTAATTAAGATGCACGAGAGCTACCTTTTCTTTCCAACACAGCGGAGCAGAACTGCGCAGTAATTTGGGTGCTATCCCAAACTATGAGCAAACCGCTGAAGGCAATTGGTGTGGAGAATTTGCGAGCTGCATAGCATAGCTTTTGATGGACTCAAGCCTTCTACGCCTTTTTATTGCTTGAATGTTGATTTGTGGAGGACGACTGAGTGTTTGTCGATGAGACCAGCTCTGAGCGCTGCTGCTGTGTTGATTGCGCTTCACTTACGTTCTTTGGGCATAAATTGATCCGGCTGAAAACTTGCATCGTATTCGCCGCAAACTATCCAAAGTCATAGTTAAGGAGCTCTCTCTGAGAGTCATCTTTGACGTTATACCTGGCTGCGACGCCACGCAACTGGTATGGCAGAGCAGCAAAACCCAATTTTAGGTGACCTTAATTTTAGGTGCATTCTAACTAACCCAATATTGAATGTACGTGCTTGCGTAGGATAAAATGAATGCGATATAATATAACGAAATAGATTAATAGTATCCGCCCTTGCATACTAAGCGCATGGTAATATAACATTACTAATGAAATAAAATTAGTATGACTTACAGTGACAGCTGCTAGCACAAGAAATTGTCAAAAACTACGCACTGTCGCAGAGGTTACTAAAGCATTTGCTCATGCTAAGGCAGACCATGGAATCAATTCTGACTGACTGACAGGTTTCTTGCACGCAATAAATAAAAAAGGTGGAGAGGACACCACAAGAAGAGGAAAATGACAGGAACCGATAGCGTAGCTTACCCTTTGTTTCCACGATTTACACCTGTTTTCGCCTTTTAACGTTTTTAGGAAGGGTAGGTTGGGAGGATAGGGGTGATATGGAGGTAGAGACTTAGGCGATGGAAGTAGGAGTGTAGCACCGATAAATAATTGAATGGCAGGAACGAAAATACGAAGCAAGACGAACCATCAAAAAATTCACACTTTTGCAGAGATTGCTAATGCATTTGCTCATGCTAAGGTAGACCATAGAATCAAGTCTGACTGACTGACAGATTTCTTGCACGCAATAGAGGCAAGGGGAAGGTGGAGATGGTATGTGGATTTGTGATAGCAGACTCTACTTGCCATTGTGATTTTCCATCCTAAGTGAATTCTGTGCATCGCAGTGCATACAAAGGAGGCAGAATGGAATAAGAAGAATTAATGGTACCAATGCGCTTCAGTTGGATCGCGACGCCTTGTCGGGATTGCATACTCTCGACCCTTTTCTCTGGTATTCTTCTGTGGTTATGAGCCATTAAGGCATTTAGGTACAACAATAGAGGCGCATGGTATAAAGTGAATAAAAAAGTTTGCAAAATTACTTTTATTGATTGCTATGAATCTAGCAAACGTGCATATCCGACGACTATCCTTAATACCGCGCCAAGGCTAATCGTTGACTTGCAGCAGGGAGGACAGTGGCAGTGATTAAGCCTCTCCGAAAAAACAATGCAATTCAACAATGCAAAAAACAACGCAATTAATTCTTGTTGTATCAGGTATTAAAGGTGGCTTTCGCATCACTGCCTATCTGTCCGCTCTTATCACTTCCGCCTGCGAGTAGTCAAACGAATCGTTCATTCAGGCTACGGTTAACCATTCGTAGCCACCACTAAGTGCTACTCAACCATTGTTCTTCTTTTTTGGCTCAGTACGAGAGTCTTATGGTAACTTTGTTAATTTTACAACCTGTCCATAATAGTTTAGGACGAGGCGCTTAAGTTTATTGGAAGTGTAGGTAATGTGGAGGATCTTCGATGGCCTAGATTTGCTGGTAACTTGCCCATTTCTAATCAAAATTTCGCTGCATAAATGTATTCTTAAATTCAGTTAGCAACACACAGAATTCGCCCCCTTCTATGTTACTGTTGTTAACTGGCCGCTCTTGTAGGCTATTGACGTTGTATTTTGAATGTAGTAGTGGCTTCAATGGCAGTGACTTTAGATGCCGTTCGCAGCCATTACTAGTTGCAAGACACCTGTTTGGACGTTGTTGTTTCCTCTGCTAAAAGACAGCTTGCACTAAACAGAGGAGGAATTGACGGTATGAAGACGGCTAGCGCCAAGGATCAAGCAGCATTTTGCATTATTCGGATTTTGTTACCTACGCGGATCCATAATGTTGTCTCTCTTTCATCACCACCTCTCTTTCTACTGTCAACCACATTCTTCTGGAAAAAGAGTTAAATTTGTACGAATGATAAAGAGCTGGGTAAGCTTGAAGAGTTGGCAACGCTTTAGTTGCGCACCAGTTAAGAAGAATACTAATTAGACATCCTTGTATTTTAGCTTAGTAATAACCTAATAAAAACATAACGAATTGAAAGCAAGCGAATATAATTTCTTGGCACCGGGTTGCTCTTCAAGATTAATGACTTACAGAAATGAGGTAAGAATGCGCAGTCATACTCCAGTGTCAAAGTGATACCAAAATTCATTTTATCTTAAAACAGATCGTAGTGAGTGGCAAAGAGGGTTAGGTATATTCCTTGGCACCATAGACATGGATGGTGATTGACCTTTGTGGTTACAAGCTACTCTTCAAAATTTACGTGATCTTACTGCAAAGGTAGGTTCGATGATGTTAAGAGCAGCAAAAGAGATCTCTTGTTTATCTCCTCTTTTCTAGTCTTCAAATCCATCAAAAAAAAGAGATTTATTCATTAAAACTGCATCCACTAGTATGTTTTAGCCGTGCTGAGTAAGGCTTCAGTGGAAGGTGTGTTCTGAACTCTCCTCCAACTTGCAAAGTCTGACAGCTCCTCCGTTGGGAGATACCAATCACCTGAACATTGATTGTTTTAGTGGTACAGACGAACAAAGTTGAGAATGCCCAATTTAATCTGTTAATCTTATGCTACTCAGCCCTAATATTGCCAGCCAGAACCACGAATATAGGACCAGATGTAAGTTGGACTATTCTGACCTCCGACGGGAGCATTTGTTTACTTTAATCTGAGTCTCTTTTGGTATGATTAAATTTATTTGGATAGCTCAATAGTGCAGCATTTAATTGTCACAATCGTTGCCTAATTAAAAACCGTTCCTTTTCAGGGCCAAATTACACGATATTAGGATCACTAACCTCCCTGAAGAAGTACGCCGGACAATATGTGAATATCTCAGCTTTATTGATATAGCGAGTATTTGCATGGCATTCTCGAGGTGGAAATCTGTTCTCTTCTCAAAAAACAACATTCGTACATGTGCAAGATAAAAATGGGTTGACAAACATGTCAGCGCAACTCTACTGTCTTACCCGCGGACGCTGACTCTTTTGAGGATTGACGAATGTATTAGCCAACACTTTAAACAGATGAAATTCGATCTCCATTCCTGGAGCTTAAAAAGAGTCGATTGCATTAAAATTAGGTCCATAATGGATTTCGTTAAGCTTTTCCCTTTGAAAGTGACGCACTTGATGCTCATGGAGTTATCAATGCAAATCGTGGACTTCGCTCCCACCGCAACAGTAGCTGTTGGCATAATTCGCCCCTCAAACCATAATTTAGAGTTACGACACATTTTTGGCTTTGATTACCGTCAACTATTGGGCAACGAATATGCAAGACTTCGAAGAGGAGAAACGGATTTATCAGCTTGTTATGACTGCGTCCTCTACATTGCTGAGCAGAGTCTCGGTGTCAAGACTGAACTACGAGCCATAGTGGCGAACTTGTCTTCCAATCTAACACTCGGATTATCATAATTGAAGACGTAAATGCAAAGAGGAGAGTGGATTGCCTTCTTCATGGACTGTTTCAAGAAGCTCAGCTTTGTGTTTAATTCATCCCTGATGTCTTCGCCAATAAATTGGCGAGTGTGGTGCATCGGGAAGGACGACCCCTTGATTGCTGATCGCAGAGACATATTTGTTTGGACATTTCGAGGTGTCGTTTGCAGGCGCATGCGAAAACGCTTAAATCAGTTTGCTACGATGATCCATAAAGTACTCGACTTTCCCGGCTAGTTCCAACAGCTGCTCCAAAACGACCGCTCTGCCAATTGTGCCGCGTTGTGCTCTAAATTTGCATGCTTGCTATGTATAATTCGAAATGAGTTTTGCAAACATCCAACTTGTACGTGAAGTCATTGATGCACTTGTTTGATTTTATGACGGCTTTATCAAACGGTAATCAAAGATATGTTAAATTTGAACCGTATTACTTGCTCCGCGTTTTTAGAAAATAATCTAAATGTAGCGACGGCATCTTATCGTTAACAAGGAAATTTGCGATTGTGAGTTGCGGAATGCTGAATAATTTTGATTTCTATTAGACTCTTGACCTTATTGTCAACTGAATACCTCAAATACTTTTAAGTTTTGCTAGCCAAATTCAATAAATGAATAGGTTGCAACATATTTAGCAAAGCTACAGAACTAGAAAAAGCTAGCCATGGTGAAAGCACCCGCATTGCATGCCGCCTTGCTGGTGTACACATCGGTTGAGAAATTTGTTCATTTTTCTTTAATGTAGCCTCATCTTCAAGCATGTAATTCAAAATGAATTGCAAATTTTTGGTAAAGTTGAAAAGATGAGTGAGTACCATTATCTTGCTGCACGAATTTTTCTTAGTGTGCATATTTTTTACTTTAAAATAGCGTGACTGGATGGTTAATTGAGAAAAATGTCGCATTCTTTTCAAACGGGAATAACTGCTTCTTTAGGTGCAGTTTGGCTAGCAAAGGAAAAAGAAAATGATTTCTCGAGGTTGAAAGGTTTATATTTTCTATGTGAGCTTGTATGCTGCTTGAAGTACTGCTACTTCAAATGGTATGTTGGCCGAGGAAATGGGATGCTGCACAAGCTGATGTGCTAATCCATCTCCGCTTCAGGTGCTTACATCAAGTTCGTTTGACATGGCTACATGAAATAAGGTGTGAAATACTCCCACTCAGCTTTGACTTATGCACTTTTGAATCTGCTTAGAACTATTTTTCTCGTCATAAACACTGAATGTCTTTCATCACATTCCATGCAATTTTATTTTGTATCACTTCTGCATCAATATCTTTGAGCACAAAGCAAATGAATACTTATTTTCAATGAGGACGTTCGCCATGAATGCTGAATAGGCAAATATTGAAAGGTCTTCACCAGACAGTAAGAAGCTTTAATGGATTCTTACATGGATCTTGATAGCTTAAGGCTTCAATAGGCTTCCTATTGGTCGAAGTGTGGTCTTAAGTGTCCTTTGGTCAGGCACGTCTTCTTGGTGTTGCAAGCAAGGCAAACTGCAGAAGCCCTCGCAGAAGCCAGTCAGTATTGACACCAAGCGGGGATTGCCTGCGACCGCAATAATTCGCCAAGGAATTAACGTAGATAATGGCTGTGAGCTAAAAAGGAAATTAAGGTCACGCGTTTTCGCTAAATTGCCTCAAAATTCGCCTTTACTTTTGTGCTTTGAAGGGTTTATTTTCTTCTTTTAACTATTTGTCCTAAAAACACTGTTCCATTGTTTATTAAAACAAGAGGTATAGAAGGGAAAGAACATTTGTTTTGAAAATGCACACGGTGCAATATGGCCAAAGCATAAGCTTTAGGTAAACAATTATAGAGTCACAATCATTTCGAATCATGTGCTTTTTATGCATTGAAATGAATTGACGTGGAAGCTAAAAACATTGGCGCCCACATTCTTACTTGTTTGTGAAATTCCGGTTTTGAGAATGCCTCATCTGCAACCATTAGTACGCTAGCAGGAGCTGATGATGTTAAAACTATGGTTTTATTAATAGGATAGAATGTCCCGTCTCCTAATTTTAGTAGCTCATATAATCGCATAGTATTCAACGACTTGGCCTAGTTGTCTATGGAATTATCGCACAAATCGGCCGAAATCCACGGCATAAACCAAACCGCAGGTTGTTTTGTAGGCTTTAATTTAAACGCAAGTCACCTACGAACGAAAGGCGTCAGAGAATGAAACATGTCGAACCATACACTGTAATTCCGAAGCCACAGTAATCAGATGAATTCAGTGCAGCAGAAAGCAATGATTATAAGTAAAGCTAGACTTTCAATTCCATTGCCAAGATGACCTTCTTGTAGTTATAATGCTGAGCTTCACGGGAGTTTAATTCGAGTTATGAAAAATTTTAGGGCCAAAACTGCGTTACATATATAGTTTTTTCTGAAATATTCTTTCCTGCCGTCAAATTATAGTGAGATGTTTCGCTAAAACTAGGAAACTAAAGGCTCGCATTCAATTTAAGTCACAGTTAATTTTCAAATTTTGCAAATTGTTTGATATAATGGAGGGGCCGAGCAAGGCCAGCCGAGGAAGTTGCTAGTGCGCATTAGAATATTAACATCGCTTAGATGCGGAATATTTGCAGTGAATCTTATAGTAGCATTTATGAGTGCGGTAGTGACGCTGCAATCATGTTTAAGCTGGAATATTAGTCAGATCCTTACTGAGAAGACTGGCTAAGGCTAAAACATATTGTGTGAGAGCAATTGGAAAACCTATTCACCGTTTCTCTGGCTTGCCTTAAAATAGGCTAGGCATGGGGAGCTTTTTTGAGGTTCTTCAGTGCAAACGATGGATTGAACTTTAGCCTTATCGTTTTCGCGACCTCAGCAACATGACCAGAGAACCAGTTTGAATGTTGGCAATAGAGCTACCATGCTTGTGGTGACCTGCCTTTAACTCCTCCCATACGTGTGCTTAAGTCATCTGAGGTGTCGCGTCGTCTGACCCTAGCAGCTTACAACTTGGTGTGCATTAAGCCATTACCGCCACTCAAGACTAAAATGCCGAAGAACTGGTTTCATAGAATTTTTTGTTGTTTCTACAGTTAAAAACCATTTTACACAATGTGGCATTACCATATAATATGGTGGAGATTCTCCTCTGATCAGGCCATTCTCTTAGCTCCTATGTGGGCAGCGTCATGTAAATTTTCACCTTCATTAGCTGCTCATGTGTGTAGGCAAGTGAGAGGATGTCCCTGTCATGGATTATCCAGTTGATACAAGGGTAAGTTCAGGAATCTTTTGATCATTGGCCTCGCTTCATGCTGCCACCTGCGGAAAATGGAAAGAAGACAGCACTGCCTGGTCAAATACTACCTCATGCCACAACCAACTTTAACCAGTTAACCATAACATCCTCCGCGAAGGAAATCTTCACCTATAAAAGGGATCTTCGATGCAGTCTAACAGATCACCAGAATTTGGTTATTTCCTGCACCCGTCAGAATATCTGAACTAAAACTGAATTTCGCTTGATGCTCATTTCATACAGCGCAGGGAGGCAAAATCAACCAGCACAGCCAAGTTACCGTCGTCAATTATAGAAGGTCGCCGTCATGTGCAGTAATTTGTCCACGCGGTGTAATGCCACAATCCACAGATCTTTCTCAAGCATTGACTGAGCTTCGGTAAAAATGAAATTTATCCATAAAGCAGTGTCAGCGCATGATAGATGACAAAGTTGTCGATCGAAATGCATGTTAGAGATCAACGGATTAAAAGAACTGAGGCCATATCAGGACCTTAAGTGGAAGACATGCAGTGCAGCTACTGGCCTTAAGGTGTCAATGATTTGCACGTTAAAAATTTTATGCTCCCTTAAATGTGCTTTTTTCTAGGCTATGGTTAGCGTTGGAATTCGCGAAAGGATCAAATGGATCGAGGTTTAATAGGCAACACGTAACGGAACAGTGACAAAAAGTTCATGTCTTAATTAGGTGGTTTGACAGGTGTACTGCACAAATGCGGAACACTTTCATCCAAAACATGGCAAAGTAACACGTGCTGTGGGGTATAACTTGCAAAGATTAGTGAAGTTTGATTGTCAGGCAAAATTAGTTGCGGGCCCCGTAGAAGCAGATGGATATGTTTCCAGATTTTATGAGCACTTGCTTGAGAATGGGCGAGATATGTATCAAAGTTTGTCCCTATACGTGCAACAGCATGACAATTAACGCTAAATTCAAGCTTACTAGACTCATGAGCATAGCAGGTAATTTGTAAGCATATGAAGATTTAAAGCAGCACTGATGCTAGCGCAGACAATAGCGCACACAACGGCATGACAACTTTCTTCCGACCCACCGTCTCTAAGTCTAGTAATGGCGCTAAGCAACCACATTTCCTCTGAAAAAATTTTGCAAAGGTCAAAGGAGGAGGCCTGCCTGTCCCATCCTAGCAAAATTCGATGTGGGTGCTTAGCGTAGTCTAGTTTGTTGCAGTCAGGATTAGTCTAGCCTAGCTTAATGCATTGCGGTAATTATGCTAAGGGAAGTAATGCAGGCCTGCGCATCTAAGAATATTGCTGCTGTTATTAATTTGGGCAACATTTAATGCGTACATGGCAGGCATAAAAGAGTAGCATGGCGGAGCAGTTGCAGAGTAAGTTACAAATGGGCATAAGGGATGGGCGACTTACTTCAAAGACTGCATTATGTCAGAAACAAAACTACGGGGGTTTTACTTATTAAGAGAAGACGAAGCTAAGCCATCAGCATGTTCTTCTCCACACATTTGTCTAGCAATTTATTTATCAAGCCAGCTACTATGCACTAAAACCAAAAATACTTAGCATAGGCTGAAGGAAGTTTAATGTCACTTGATGGCGCACTTGAAGTGGATACTCATGGCTATCTTCTGACAATTTAAAGTGATTGGCTCATCAGTTGAGACAGCGTTGTACTATTGCGTGCGGACAAAGGAGACGGAGTAGACAAAAGGGTAGGTAGAAAATAAGGAAAAGAACGAGAGCGTAGAAGGAACGTAGCTGAGTGACAGTGTTGATGATGAACCGCGCTGTTAGAACCTTAGCACGGGAAGAATGAAGGATAACAGAAAACGCTGAAACGTGTGGATGTGCACATCTGACTGCTGGCGGTGTGATTTAGTTTTCACACAACTATCCCGTGTGTTAAATGACTACTGGCATATTTCACGGTATTTTGTAGTAGATTGTAGAGTTGCGTAAGACAGCATTACTAGCAGGTGATTATGCGGAACCACAAATTATCTGCTTTGCTTTTCTTTACTAAACATAATGCCACGCATTGACATTAACATTAAAGCTTGCTGGGCAAGACGAGAAAATTCGGTGAGTTGGAACTTGTTACTGGAATCCGAGTCTTTATTTGATGCAGTCACAACTCCGGGTTCTTAAAGCTCTCCTCCTGAAAGGACATTTTAGCCATAGATCTAACGAATGCCGCAACCTTGCATTCAATTTCTGATTCAAGAAAATTAGTGAAATTGCCTTAATTGAGCCCATTGGTGGAAGACTGTCATGCTTTGTAATGGTGGCTGTTAATTTGTCCAACAGACTGACAAATTTAATGACTGACATGATGTATTTGTGGCCCCTCCTTTGCGAACCTCAGTGAAGGCGATCGTGTGTTCGATGGCGCAATCAATGGCAGCCCTCAATCTCATTCCTTGATTTTGCACGCTCACTCGTCTTTAGGTTGGGAGGGAAACTATACCACATTTGAGCGAGCTTGGACGTGTTCAGCACTCATCAGTCGAAGGATTCTCCACTCTGCTTCACTAAAAAAATTAATTTCTTACCCTTGGTAGGGTGATGATTTCGAAACCATCATTCTACTCCGTGTTTTTCGCATCCACCCGAGAAAGTAGGCAGCAAATTTTGACAAGCCGCAGTGTAGTTTTGCCCATTTGTCTCGTATCACCACATGCTAGCGCAATTACCGACATTTCTTCAAATGCTGTTAATGTGTGGTCCACTGAAGATACACACAGTTGACAGTTGCTCATCAGTGAGATTGAGCACCCCTGACACATGCTTGCTGCATTATCTTTCTGGAGATTTTAGAGTCTAATTATTAGACAGTCATGAACCAGTACCGGTCCTGGTGCAAATCTGGACCAGAGCTGGGGGCTATGCTCGAGCATCAAAGGAGCTATACAAAGTCAAGAGACAATTCAGAGATATCTGCAAGAATTTACGGTTCAAAAGCACAGGCGTGAAAAATACAGCCTATTTTCGTTACACTATGATATTCTAGAGTTGGGCATACTTTAGCATTTAATAGACTGGTTTCCTTTGGGCCACGGCTAGACAAGTAATCGCATGCAGCAATTAACGATGTTGAGGAGCAAAAGCTCAGTTTAAAGTCTTAACAGGAACCAGCAGACTTGTATTTGTCCGGCTTTGCTGCTGTTAGTCAGCTACAAATTCAGGCATGGAATGCAACCAGGCAAAACTTTTACTAACGTGGAGCGAGCTGTCATAATGGTGACAAGCTGGTAAAGCGAAGAGGTGAGTTGTGTTTATAGATTTAATGCGACAAATAACCACGCATAATAAAGTGCTATACCAAACGGGTATGCGTCGTGCAGTTTAGCTAAATCAGATGACGTTGTTGCCTTTGCTGACTGCAGTCGCGCCTTTAAGAGAGGGTCTTTTCTCTTCTTTGTAGAAATAGGACTATATGCATGCCTAGCTTGCAAGCGCATCTATGGTTCATTCTCTTGCCTCCAAATCCACAGTGTTACCTTGCACAATGGAAAGTTAACTCTTATATTTAATTAATAGATGGGGATTTTTAAAGCTCAAAATGTTGCTTACAATTGTGTCTAGATAGGAAGGCCACCCAGTAACTTAAATAAAAATGTGGTCAAATTTATGCTGAAAGGAGACAAAAAATTCTCTTTTAGGTCAGTCTGCTTACCTGAATGAAAAATCCACACTGCTAATCTACTTCTTTAGTCTCTTTGTGGAGTCACAACAACTGGGTGAGTTAATTTGGCTTTACGCCAAATTTCCAGTAAACAAATCAAAAAATCCTATTTTTATTCATAGAATTTCGCCTGTTCTCATATACACCCAGTTCATCTCCTGCCTCAGCCGTCTTAAAATTTAGTGCGTAAGCTTTGCACTTAATTTTCAAAGAAAAGTACATTTCAACCTGTAGGAATTAAAACTTGTTTCCCTTCCATTTTAGTGCAGTACAAAACCACTTCGTGCGCGGACCAGTTTGTAATATTCTGTAGAATCGAATATGAAGCAGTGGTCACAAAAGGTAAATTAGTTCTCTTGCCTACAATAGTGTAGTATGGCGAGATTTCAGTCTACGATGTCTTTCACAGTCGCGATTTCCTAGGAAGCATGCTTATAACTAAGATATCTATATTTCGGTTTGCTGTGGCCCATACTTTGTTTAGTGTGTCAAGGCACAAGGGCAGCAGTGGGTGATGTGAATGGGTGCATGGCTGAGGAGTGTTTTATTTCTTTAAGCACACGTAAGCAGCACATAAGCCAACATGCATTTTAAGCAAAAAGGATTACGGCCCATATTTTGCGCGGCCAGATAAGATGAGTGCGTAAGTTAGAGCATAACCTGCCAGTAGTTAAGGTAAATTTACGTGAATCACATAGATTGTGTCGGATGAATGCCAGAGTCATGGTTAGAAGCTTGCTTCATTCGCTATAAGAAAGGCCAATGCAATTAAAGAGAAAGATTAGAGTGTAAACTTGTGCAGGACTGAGGGCGATGTGGCATAGGGCACTGCTTTACTGCCAGGCACCTGCAAAATGAGGACATTTCTGGCTATAATCTTCAGCCAGAGGAAATACAGCTAACATAGTCGACACACTCTCAAAAAAGGACATCGAAAGTGGCCCTATTCATCTTTCTGCCTATTTTATCTTCACGTGCCAGCTTTACGTCTTGCATTTAGGCGGCTTAAAAGCTCGTAAATCGAAGTAGACAAAAGTTGACGCTAAACAGTAAGACGAGGAAGGATGTGGAGGTCGCAGATTGTGAATAGAAGTGCTTCTTTTTCGTCTTTCTTTCTAGTTGGTGGGTGGTATGATAGGCTGTCATGTAAGATGAAGACTTTACACCGGACTGATTTATTCTTTGAATTTCACTGGCTGCGAATAGGTTTTAATTTACCACTTGCCATTCGCCCCATTTGCCTAGCTTTTGTCCCTTATATTACCACCGTGCGGTTCTACATCACAATTCTCGTTAGCAGCCATTTATGGATTTATTAAACCTCTAAAGCGGCCTTGATTGCAAGTTTTGTACAAAGTTATTACTTTTGGCATCAACGCATCGTGGTTTAGGACATGGAGACACACGTGATGGTGGCTCAAGATGTCATCCCAAATATGCTAGGCTTGCAGATTTGACTTCGCATTTTGCTCCAATGGGCAGCTTTGTGTAGATATGGGCCAGTAGCTGTAGTTATTAGCCGCAAATCATTCCTTACATGGATGAGATTCATGTCGGTAATGGAATATAAGTTGGCCATTCTATTTGACACACTCTAGTGTGATTATGTACTGATTTATGATGTCCTTTTAAACAATAGTGAGGGACATTTTCTTGCAGATGATGGTTTGCCTTTGGATATTTGTTCGACGTGGCCAACTTTGCTGCATCCTGCAATGGACTATTTTCCATTCGCAGCATCAGGGCAAGGAATGAGAACATTGACAATCACAAGAGAACAATGACAAAAGCGACGTGTTTTTTTGTGCAAAAGCAAAATCAAGTAGTGTGTTACCGAGCTTCCATTATATAAAATGAGTGCTTCTGGTCGTTTCATTGGTATTATGGTGAGATGCGTGGGCAAATTGGAACATCTGATTAGGCGAAAACTGATCACTTTATGATAAATATTAGCGAGCACTTGGTAGAATCCCAGCTTCCGCCTCATTAAATGTAAGCCGTGCCTTATGCGCAAAATGAAAACTAGGCAGGGGAGTTAAAAGCCATTTTTGACTTGCTGTGAATTTCGCTATTAGGGAACTCTGCGCGGAGAAAAAAGGCAGGCTGACGGTCCAAGCACTACCCATTCTTCCGTTGCCAACTTTAGAGGCTATAGGTTCCATCTGCTCAATTTAGTGTGCAATCATGCGGTTTACGAGTGTTTTAATTGGATAAGCTGGGAATACGCTCTTGGAAAAAAACAGGAAATAAAAATTGGAGGTGAGGGACCCTGGAAGCCAATGCCCCCTTCACTCGCCCTCTTCTACACGGGATAAAGTAAAGTACTTCTGACAGTCAAATTACACACAATGTTGTGAGAGGTGCGAGATCCAGTAATAGGTTGTCGTTCAAAGTGAACACTTCGCTAGACACCACTTCTTCGGCTTTGATTTGCAACAGATATGTTTATAAAACATGCAGTCCGCTTGGGTTGCATAAAACCTAATTAACACCCCACGGACACCTACAAAGACTAAGACCAAGTGGTGATCCAGCAAATCCTTTCGCTAGCATTTTAACATGACTACTTTTACAATTTTTCAAGTGCGTATGACTGGAACTACTTCAAAGATGGCTTTATCGCCCGCGTGATATTGCAGTATTCTAAAACACTATTTGGACCTGTGTCTACACGAGGCTCGTGACTCTTATGGCCAATTCATGCTTTAAAATTGCAAGATCAAAGACTGCACCTACAAAGACTTCATTTCCTCAAATCTATCGAAATACGTAACAACTTGTCAGCAGCTAGCATTAGCAAAGTCGACTGCTTTAGTTCACCTTTCGTCAATATATATTGCTACGAACCACTTTGGCTTTTCTAACTTCAAAATGAGTAAGGTGCGGCAGCATTATCACACAGTATGCCTGATTTCCAGGAGCATTAACTGTAAATAAAGCAATTCGTATCCTGAAATGCAACAGATCTCGAAACGAATAATATGAATTTTGAATGGCAGAAGCGAATTTTAATGGGTGTCCAAAGAAACACCGACTATGCGTGGCGCAAACAAACTGTTTAGCATTTGAGAAATAAAGTGTGGGTAGCCACGGCTCTGCCTAAAGCATTTGCCAGCAGCCCTATTTAATTTGCTATCCGGTGCCCTAATAGTGTGCAGTCCACCTCTATTTCATTTAAAATGACAATGTTTGCTTTATGCAGCGACAAAATTGTTGTGTAGTGCTTCTTAAGTCTTCGTGTCTCGAAAGTTATGTTCTATGAAAACAAAGGTTAAGGGTGGCAAAATGGGCTAACTGGCTAATACAAGAAAAGCCCACAACAACTCAATTTNCGAGCCGTAGGGAGCAAGAAAAGAATCTTAAAGCCCATTTATGAATCCAAAATATCTTGCGATAAAAAGAGATAGCTCTCAGTATGTATCAGGCACATAGCAGAAGCAATTGCCATGATGGCCAGGAAATGCATCAATTAATAGCAAGTTGTAGGTTTTCTTTGCTAAAATAGGTTTCTTATATATCGATCAGGCCTAAATTTTGATGGCTAAGTCAAGGACATTGTTACACAATTACAGAAGCAAAAAAGCTGCAACAGATCCATGCCAGCTCAGATTTATTTACCACATTAGTCTCGTCACAGCTCGACCAGACCAAATTCACCAATGTGTTATTCGATTATATCCGAAAAAATTTGCGGGATCTAACGGACTGCAGATTTAAATTTCTGACCGCATCTGCTTCAAAACATGAAAAAGATTAGAGTGCCATATCTGCAATATCTCATTTTTTACCAGACCTCATGCTTTATGATCGGCAGGGAATGACATCTTCCTGATATCGTTATGTTGGACTTTTCCGTAATATGAGCAGTATCGCTATGACACGCTAGTTGCTTTTATGGGCATTTGCTTACCTTGAATTCGGGTAAATACTGTCAACAAGTCAGCGTTTCATCTACGGGCAGCCTACGGTCAAAGCACCAACACATAACTCCTTATAAAGTATAGTCGATTCCAGTACATGGTTGCTAGTATCCTCGTCTATCCAACCTTGCGCATGCGACATTGGTAGTAATCATCGAAGTAATATCGTGAGAGGCAGTGAGCTTGTCTCGCACGCCACTTCATATCAAAAAATCGTATTGGCTCCACCATAGAGGAGGAGAATGGGTTATGTTAAACATTTTGGTTTGACGTGATTAAAGCATCTGATTCCAAATGAGAATTTTATTTACACTCGTGCAATCACTCGTACAGATCTGGTCTGCTTGAGTATGGAGGAAAATCCTATTCAGTGAGATGTATTTATTCTCAAAGGCGATTGTCGATTCTTTGGTTGCAGCGCTAAATGTGGACCGCATCCCAACAGGCCAAAATGTTAGCTCCTAGTAGGAATTCTGTTGTTTAAATCGCAATGACGAAAGCACTTTCCTTTACCAGCCTCTATTTAAATTACAGAGCGTAGTTTCTACCGACGTCCTCCCCTTCGCAAAGTGCTCACAAGTTGTTGCGTGCCCCATTAATAGCCCATGCGCTTATATCTGCAAACACCACAAAACGATTTCTTGATAATGAGGATGCGGAACGCATAAGAGTCGATGCCTTCTTCGAAAGCCCTGTTGTGCAGAAAGGCAGATTAAAGTGCCAGGAGTCTTCATTATAATCCATTTGTTTTATATACTCTCCTGCTTCATAAAAAGAAGAGGTAAATACCTGTTAACATATTTGTTTTCGAATAAGTGCAACAACAACTAGCATTAAAATAAGCTTTAACTATCGACAGTGGGGATTAAACTCGAAACACCTCTCCACTAAATTCGGTGATTTGGTTGTCACGATGGAAGACATCATCCAGAGGGATCAACTGAAAATAAACTCTAACTTGCATTAAGACAGTCCTTGCCTTGCGGCAAGGCAGAGATTGCAGGCCGGAATGGCAGCAGGTGTTAGCGTATCACATCAACAGAGGCAGTAATGCGGCAGTGGTGCCATTGCGTAGTTGTAGAAAAAGGAAGTGTCTAAATGAGTGAAACGCATGAATAATAAGTCGAATGAATATAACATACAACACCAAGTGATGGGAACCGGGAACTCATTTGTGCTATCGCCATTGACGGCGGTTTTGGGCACAATCTGCTTGTGGCTCTGGAGTCACGAGGTTAGTTGCGATAAGTTATAAGACCTCGGATGATCTATAGGATTACGAAGCACAACTTCTTGCACCTCAACAACCATCTAAGCAGAAAAAAGCAAGTTACCGACTTACCACACCACCGTGATAAAATAATGAAGTCACATGCTCAACCCAGCACGCTTCGTTGAGCAGAGAACAACACTGCAAACTAATGAGTTAATGTTACGTCGTGAACGAGTTGTTGCGCATTGCAAGGGCTTTGCATGTGGAAACCAGGGACTTTCAGCACTAATATAAGATCACTTAACGAAGTGCGGTCATGTTCATGAAATGAAGCTGTTTGATCGCTATTCGTGGATCAACAACACCAGTCGGCGCTTTTGGTAATCTTCTACTTCTTGGCATTGCTTGCCCTCAATCTACTCAATAAAGAATTAGGTGGGAGGATGTACCCTGCAATTTCCTAGCAGTCAGCTTCTTTAACAGACTTGAGCTCTTCCAAGCCATGCGTTCCTTATAATTTGATGCCCTATTGTGATCTGCGACGATGCGTTAAAACAAATTAAATTTGCTAAAGCTTATACAGACTTCGTGGAAATGAGTGATGTGCATGCTGAGGAAGGCAAAGAGGAGTACAGATATAGAAAGATGTGTTTGAATAAGGGTTAAGGGAATGGAAGCATTACCGACAGCTGGCATAGGTGGCAATGGCCACTGACGGTGGTATGTAGCAAAAGGCGAACCCGAATAAAGTAGGTGCTTGTTATTGAGGCTGACGGAGAACAAACTCAAGGATAGAACGAATGTCGTATGCTCATTGAGGCACACAAATTGAATCCTGGCAACGGGTTATTTTTGGTCGTCCCCACCATGCGCTGCCTCCCTCCGGCTCTCAACATCTTCGTGTTGCTGGCTTTCGGAGCCGAATATCGGCTCTACTGAATGCTACTCAGTAACACTTGCGCGGTGAAACCAGCATACGAGATGGCATTTCAGCGTTGCACTGTAGCCATGCTTAAGCATGGGCACCACCGTAACAATGGAATGCAGTTTGCGAATGCTGAGAATAAAGTATTAAAGAAGGATGAATTTGCCAGTTTTTAAAATACCAGCAGTGAATCGGGATGACCAGATATTTAAGCGAAGTCAAGATATCATTGCTTTATCTCATAACTACTCTGCCTACATTTTGCTTCATTGGGTAATGGTAGTCAAGGCGAATTGCTCTACATAATTTGATGGCAAAAAATCAATTCGAATTAAAGGCAGATACAGCTTTCCTGACTTACTGTAGGTGCAAAAATACAGCAAGTTTTTTTGTGCCTCGGTGATGGAATGTGGAACTAGAGAGTGTTTTTTCTAAAGGGAGCGAGGTAATTGTGAAAGGGGATGGGCAGACGTCGGCCTAAAATGAAAAAATGCTATTTTGTGCATTCACTTTAATGCATAGAAACAGTGAAATCGGCATAATGATCGTTGCTGCCTCCTGAGGAGAATTTCGCCTTCGACCGTTCCCAATGTAAAAGAATTGAGAATAGCATTCGTACAAAGGTAATTTATTCCTAGAAGTGTCTTCATTTTTGTGGATGCTTCTGCATCAGTGCCAAGAACTAGACTGCGGCACTTGCTTTATCCCCCCTGCTTGTTAATGTATAAAATTGAGCGATTTCATCGCGAGTAATTTTAATATTTCGTCTTGAAATCATCACCTGCCTCCACTTTGTGTTGGAAATTGCACCACTCAGTCAATCAAGGGTGACGACCACAACTGGCTGGTGTTGTAATTACTTTATCATGAGGACGATCAACCGATCGGTTAAGCACAGTACCCAGAGCAAAATATCTCATGCATGGATGGATGAATGATGAGAAGAACAAAAAAACAAGGAAATTTAGTTGTAGGAGCATTTGTAATTCTAGATTCTAACTATTTCCCCAACCCATTTCTACCCCCACTCATTCCCATCTACCAAATTTTTTTCTCCATTTTCCCGCATTTCGGCTTCCGGATAGAGCAGTGGATGAAAGCGATGAGAAGTAATCGCAGTGGTTGCGTGTTTTACAATATTCAAGCAGGTTCCGTGTGAATTGCGAATGTGTAAAATGGCAAAACGTTACTGGCATGGCAAGCCATAAAATATTGTAGTGTTTGCACCAAATATTTTCTTGCACTTTTTCCCTAAAACAGAAACTAGTTGGCTGCAGAAAATGCACTACTGTCTTGCAGAAACAGTGCAGTTGTAGATCTCTTAAAGGTCTTTGACAATCATATCGACAGTGCATCGGGAACATTGGAGCTTAGTTGTAATAGACTTGGGCACATTTTTACTGGTACCGTACAGCCAAACCCTGCCTTTGAAAAGGAGATCTTACAAAAGGACGAGCATTGTTGCGCCGATGCTACGACATAAAGCCCATCTCCTACACCAGTGTTTGGACATCATCATCACCATCAAAGTTCAGTTAGCTTGGATGTCGGTCACAGTGTCATAACATGATGTAGTTGGATATCCATCCTCTGTGCCCAATGCAAATCGACTTCCACAGCTAGTCTACAGCTCAAAACGCATGCAAGGAACACGTTGTTTGCATTGCATGGTGCGGTGAAATATAAATGCAAATGGAAAGTATGAGCATACCATCTAAAACGGCTTAATTTAAAACGAAAGGGGAGGAAGCAGTAAATCAAAACAAACATCGAGCAAACTTAACTCATCTTCTAATGACTTGAGAGGTTCAACAAAAGAGCACAAAAGATTTCGACTGGGGAACAGACTGCGAGGTGGTCTCTATTCCATTGCTAGTAATG
Source organism: Taenia saginata (assembly GCA_001693075.2). NCBI lineage: Eukaryota > Metazoa > Platyhelminthes > Cestoda > Cyclophyllidea > Taeniidae > Taenia > Taenia saginata. Next base: position 46,097 of record LWMK02000160.1, read on the forward strand.
ATTACTTCTGTCCAGCCATGTTGCGGACTCCAGATGCTCCTTACACATTTCAAAGTTTTGCAAGGACTCTTCGTGGTGAAAAATTAAGAGCAGAGATTATACCGCCGACTGCTGTACAGCCTTTCTATGGAGCACATCTTGGCAAAATGAATCTCATGCGCAAGATCTGATTCCTCCCAAGACTTACCTAGTCTGCCGTTGTTCCTCTACACCCCACCTTCAAAGTCCTTTTATACAAAGGCAAGACAGAGTCGTTGACCCACTGCGGTTACTGAGATCACTCAACTCATGCAAATTCCTACTCATAATTTGTGTAGTGCTTACTCTTACCAAAGAGTACGGCTTATATTCTCCATCAAGATACTACGTAATGCAGAGTGTGTTGGGGTGGCTAAAAGTTAGTCCTATGAAAGAAATTACGCTTTATGCTGAGCTTTAAAGAGAAAGCTTTCTCCCATTAGGGTGTGATCGCTTTTTCCTCTGCATGCCATTTTGACTTTCCATTTTAAATCACTTTGTTATTTTTATCCCCTTACCTCTACCACTTGCGACCAGTGCTGCCGGCTCTTACTACACTGCTCTATCTCATTCGCAGGCCACATACAATACCTCTACTAAAGTGCATGCCGAAACCGAGTTATCATGCTCACCAACAGGAGTTATAGCTTGCATTTTTTTAACGTTAATCTACACTCACATGCTTCTCAAAAAATAAATGCACCATGAGATAAACTAGGAAAACCGATGTTTACAGTTGACTGAGCAAGAATACATCCAAAACGTTAAGGCGGCTGCATTATGATGACATGAAAAGGATTAAATTCAGTGTGAGGGATAATTATTTGCGCGCATAAACGTTACACAGACTGCTTCCATTAGAACAGCCAACAACCTAACCATTGCATTATCTTTGTGGATTGCTGCAACAATTATTGCCGTTAGAACACTCCAGTTTCGTGTACACAAACATGTCACGCAAAATCTAATTTTGTCGACGCCTAACTTAATTGCTTTTATGCATTAAACAAGGGCGTTAACACTGACCGCTTATAAATTGCACCCGTCTCACAATTCTTCCANATAGTTTGATTCATTAGGGACAATTCATTTGAAAATAGGGCTTGTATTCAAACTGGTGAATTAAAACGCATGGTTTATCGCTTTTACTTAGTTCTACTGCTTAGCATTGCAACAAACTGACAGGCAAAATTTTTGGGTTTCTAAAGTAATGAGAAAGAAAGTGGTGACTCTCGTTAAAACCAGTGCAACAGTGACTATGCCACAGAGAGCATGTGTCCTCAGTGCTAAAATTCTTTTCATACACACCAAAAATTTGCCTAAAAAGCCTTATTTAACGGCTCAATAAAGTGTGGCTCTACTTTATTAAATGAAAACATTCATTTCCCTGATCGTTGTGCAGATAATTTCACCACTATCTGGAATACGTGTAGCTGATCTCAATGGCGTTATTGAACAGTTACTGCTCCCTGGCTATTAGACCCGTCTCTGCAAACAATCCCCATCTTACAGCTTATGTCTGTCTCGCAGCATGCAGTTTTGTACAGTGTGCAGTAAATTCAAAAAGGGGTCTTGATTTTGAGCACCGAAACGAGTATGTGAAGTAAATTAGAAAACTCCAGCTGAAGCATAAAGGCTGGAGAACAAGTCTGATCCTATCAACATGTATCCACGCTTCCAATCGGCCACTAGCTTTCATACACCTGGGTTGTCACGCGAAATCGCCCGTTTGAGCACATATAGAATAAACAAGCTCTTGATGTCTAAAATCGCTGCGCTGCTTTCTATAAACTTTTCCACCATGCTAATCAAAGTTACTCCAATTTATACCAAAGAAGTTAAATCGCAGCAGCCTAAGCTGTGTCCGTAAATGAGAATAGAAAAATGGATGGCTCCACATAGGAAGCTCATATCAGTATTTGTGTGCCCAAATGAGTTCAAGGCCTATTACTTGTTTTACCTAAAAGCAAAACACTAAATTCTCACTTTGTGTTTTGGTTCACAAATGGAAGTGGTTGTGGCTGGGAAAATAATGCTGCATAATGCAATGCTCTGGTACGATTTGTGGGCTTTGCGTGTGGGTATTGTTTCTTCCTTGCTATCCCGCAGCAATGACACTTGAAGTTGCCCATGAAGTAAATTTTGCAAAGAAAAGTATTTGTTATTGATGCTAATATGAGGATTGTACAAAATTTTTATGGGCTTAATGGGTTGAATATTGTAAGCTGCTAGGTGAAGGTATTACTTATCCTGCTGCAACCTAACTTTACTCCTCTTAAAAATTTGGTGAGACGATGCTCCATTTGAGAAATAATTGCACTCAATGCAATTTTGCGAAGGAATTTTGGTACTGATCATATTAATAAGTAGATCGACCGCACGGCTGTACATGTGTCTAGTTTGTGAACAAGTAGTAGTATTTGCTTTATGGACCAAAAAAGCTTACCTGTGGTTTTGGTGCTCGTCAAGCCAAAGCGTGCTTTCTACTATGCATGTATGGTTCTGTATCTATACTTCTAGTGCTTCAAGACTGTTAAAGCCACTCCTCCCAGCATATGATCAACAAAACTAATTTCGTCATGAATCACAACACTAACTATTTTGCAGATTTTGAGCTCTTATTACATTATTTAAGACAGTTTAATTCGACTGCTTTCTTCAACACAAAGGCTTCAAGAAAAAATTAAGAAGATGCATTGACCAGTTACATGGACTGTCGCTCAGCCAATCAAACCGATGCGACTGCAACCTGTGCACAAAACAAATTCTCACTCAAAAATGAGGACAGGAGTGCTGATTTTGGTGACCGCATCAATTGCTTATGCTTTTGCTGAGTTCATAGTCTTTAGAAATACAGCATACAATAGCAAAACACAGCCATTAGTACTCGCATTAACGATGGAATCATGCATCCAATACTGTCGAGGTTCAACGTGCAGCATTGCTGTGCATGTTAAACATGAGGTAAGTCAGCTTGACTGACTGATTTCGCTGGAACCTTGAGATGTATAATAGCAATGCCTAGCTCACTTGTAAAACTGGATTTCAGGCGTTTTCAAAGAAACTTAGGGATCGTGATTTGCGCATTATATTGTAAATTAGGTAATCTTTGAATTTATTGGCACAAAAGCCAGTTTAAAATCGACATTGATCTATTACCTTCAAATAAAACTAAGTAAAGTTGAGCAAGTATAACTGACGCATTTGCCTGCATTGAGCCGTCAGTGATGGTGCAGAGCTCAGTTTGTGCCTTCTAGGTCTTTATGTCTTTTGGCAAACCCAAGCATAAGATAATGCTAGGTCAAAAGTCAAAAAAGGCACAATGTTAATGTAAAGCATAAAAACGTATTTATGTGTGCATGCAATTCGTATGCGTTGAATATTTTTATGGATAACGTGACTTTAAGAAACAACAGAACGTAGAGGATGTTAACTGCTTTAGAGAGGGATGGAGTGTTCAGCGATTTTAGAGTGGACAACAAATAAATAATCTGTTCCAGTAGATCTTTGGCAACAACTAAGCAGGATTAACAAACTTGAGAATCCCTGTCAACTGACTTGGCATTGATGATGCGTCTAACACAGTTCTTAGTCAGTAGTACTGGCAATTTCACTCTTGCATTGACGTTTTGTGTGTGGAAAACTATTGCCAATTCGCACCTTAGTCAACCACTTTGGACTTTCCAATGTATTAAATTGAGCACTGTTTAAGTGGCTGAATGACAATCTTTCTTCAACCTAATAATACTTATGAAAGAATAAAATCAAAACATTCTCCGCTGATTTCAAATGAGGGCCTTCATAGGCCATTTAAAACACTAGCGACACTTAGATGCAAAGCCATTACTACAAATTTGATCCCGTTACCTACAAAAAAACCTGCCATCAAGTTGGTATCATCAGCTAGCTAGCTACGACCCTATGGGAAAAGCGGACACAGCATCAGAAGAAATATTTATTTCTTACGGTCCTTCGAGTTGCGTTCAATGATGTGATTTCCTGTCCTTCAGTACAATATATTGTACGGTAATCTTGTCATCATTTAAGGGCAAGTGTGAATTGTATGCAGGCGTAGCTTTTGAGTCGAGACTGTTGGAGAAGGCGGACGGAAGCACAACTTTTGTCAAAGAGCGTAAGTCCAAATTCTTCCGTGTTATTATTTTTATAATTACTTATCTAAGCCAATTATTGCACCTTCACACTAAAACCTATCCTCACTTGTACCCACTTTGCACACTCTTATTTGCTCTTGTATTTCCTTTCCTTCGTAAACTTGTACGCATGTAACTATTTCTACAGTTTGAATTTTACAATGCTTTCTTAACGCGTAGTGGGCGGAGGTTATGGAAATGAGCAGATATTATTTGCACCATAGCAGGGTAAGCAAAAATGCAAAGATGGTGACTGTAATGATCGATCCGGGAAATTAAGCAAACAGAGAATCAATCATTTAAAAATCGTTGATCAGGGCTAAAGCTCTCAAAAACGTAAGCTGTTCAAAGCTTGGGCACAAAACCACAGCTTAGGTACATGCAACTGACTATTTAGATATATGAATGCTTTAAATCAACAAAAATAAAAGTTTAAGGGAAAAACTATGCACGGTGGTGCATACTGTAGCACTGCGTGCCGAACATAGGTGGTAGAGCCCGGTTTAGGCATTTAGAGCAAAACTTACGGTAGTCAGTGCGCTTGTGTTGCATTAGCCTCGGTAATATCAAGGAAGAGCATGGTAACATCCTAAAGTGAACGTCGACTTTGACACCTGATCTACAACTTTTCAGGCATCGTTAGTGATGAGGAAGGGATGAACTGATTGCCTATTTATTTAACACGTCAAACCATGCGCCTTTTAAGAAAGCCGATCTACTCACAACTCTATTAATATTGAATGCTAAATGAGGAAGAATTATGGTCTAAATACTAAGATTTGGTGCAAATGGTACATTCTAAAGTGACATGGTTATGCGCCGATAAAAGTGGATCAAAATTATCATCGAGAAATGATTGGGCCCATACAGATATTGGATGTCATATGATATTGATTGACGCGATCAAAAAGTACAAAAGAATAATTCATTTTATCTAACCTGAGCAAATATTCATAAAAAACTATATTTTAACAGGTCAAATGCACAGTTTGGTGCGGAAATCGGGTAATGCGGCTGACGGAATACGGCCATGCTATTTTGATATTTCGATGCATATCTCCAGTGTCAAAACATTCAAATGAAAACTCTTTTAGGCAGCTGAGTCAGACACTAGCTGATGCTTAGTTATTGCCATAGGCGGATTAGCTTTACATTTAAAACGAAAGTTAGAAAAGAATTTACGGGGGCAGAGAAAATACAGCGTGTTTGGCTTAGAAACTACCATCACTAAGGACAATAAGCATTCAAAAGGCACCTGCAAGGCAAACAAATGGGGTGATTAAAAACACCATTGAAGAATGTTAGTTGTCCTCGATCAAGCGACAAGGTGCTCATCGCATAGAGGCTCGCTGACTCTCTGGCTGGTTGGTAGGCTGATCGATCAACTAGCTGATTAGCGGACGTAAAAATGATGTTTAATTCCTAAAAGGGGCGTTATATCCCTATTACTAGGGTGGGTGCATCATTCCTTATCGACGCTGAAAGAGAAAATTCCAAGTAATTCTATTGTGCCAAAGCTAAAAACTGTTACCAAAAGCAAGATAAGTGAAGAGGCGACAATCTAATGCCCTCCATTTTATGTTTTATAGATGTTCTAAGTGGGTTCTTCATGGGCTTATCAATGCATAATGCATATACGATGCAACTTTTGCGATAAAGGCTACTATCACGAATTATCTAAAGGCATGAATTTGAGTTCTCGAATTTATGTATTGGTCAGCTATCCACAATTAAGCATCACGAATTTGGAAACGCGCTTATGCACAGAGTTCGAAAACGAATGTTAGAATGCTTCAAAACGTTTGCACTATTTGTGCCTTTAAAAGCCATTGTTGGTGTTACAAGTCATTGTTTTAGGGAGGATAACTAATCTGCCTACGAATTGGTGACAATTTGAGAGATAGGTTAGCAAAGTTGCTATCATGGCGTTAGCAGCTGCCGGGAGCGACGACATATTTGCGCTCAATAATAAAAAAAGCCATGCAAGGCGCATAAGCTAAACGGCTTCTGATGCAAAGGCAGAAGCATCTGATGCTTAGTCTCAGAATCAAAAATTAACGAGCCAAAGCTGTATTGGTTGAGCGAATTCTTACCACTCATTGCGCTCTTCCATCATTCTTTAATAGTCGATCTTGCATCACCTGTTCTAAGTCCATGCATTTCTTGCCTAAATAAGTAAACCACCCATAGAGAGGCAAAAATCCACTCGACTTTGAGATAACTGCCGGACCTGCTGGTAAAGTCGACAAGTAGAAAAGGACAATGCCCCTTTTAGCAGCCTTATGATTGTCTGCCTCTACGTATATGCTCGTTGCTGTGAGACTGCGGTACAGATCGACTGAAAGGACAAAAGGTAGACATCGGCAACGTGGTAAGTAGAAGCCCAGCTAGAATACAAATTGCAAACTTATAATGTATTGACGTGCTTACCTTTATTTCGGCGAGTAAAAAAGGATGGAAGACCTGATGGGTGGGATCAAAAATAAGCTGAGGTTGTAAATGGAAACATAAANTAAACGACTTCTGATGCAAAGGCAGAAGCATCTGATGTTTAGTCTCAGAATCAAAAATTAACGAGCCAAAGCTGTATTGGTTAATCGAATTCTTACCCCTCATTGCGCTCTTCCATCATTCTTTAATGGTCGATCTTGCATCACCTGTTCTAGATCCATGCATTTCTTGCCTAAATAAGTAAACCACCCCATAGAGAGGCAAAAACCCACTCGACTTTGAGATAACTGCCGGACCTGCTGGTAAAGTCGACAAGTAGAAAAAGACAATGCCCCTTTTAGCAGCCTTATGATTGTCTGCCTCTACGTATATGCTCGTTGCTGTGAGACTGCGGTACAGATCGACTGAAAGGACAGAAGGTAGACATCGGCAACGTGGTAAGTAGAAGCCCAGCTAGAATACAAATTGCAAACTTATGATGTATTGACGTGCTTACCTTTATTTCGGCGAGTAAAAAAGGATGGAAGACCTGATGGGTGGGATCAAAAATAAGCTGAGGTTGTAAATGGAAACATAAATCATGGATGCTGGCATAGAACGGGACAGGAAGCGGTAAGATACGGTCATCAGTGAAGTTCAGTGCAGTCCGATCAACTTCCAGCACTAGCAACGCTACAAAGGCTGACAAATGAGTGCAGTAAGACAATGGTGCAAGCATATATGGGCAAGAGATGTAAACAGTTGAATAATGAGTGGAACTCACCAAAGTGACATGGATGAAGGTCAGAAGGAAGGGGAAGTAGATTGAAAAGGTGGAAGTTTCATGGTGAGGAAACAAAACAAAAGATAGAGGAAGAGCTAGTTCTGGTCTCACCAAAGGGCAGTAGAAAAGGTGAGTACATGACAGTGCATCTGCGAATCTGTTAAAAAGATAGCTAAGCAAGGTGGATGGGGCGCTGTCACGTATTACATAAGACTCATTGTATCAAAGAACCGAAGGAACAGTGAGGGGAGGATGAGTCGCCTACAGTAGTGGTGCTGGATTCGAATCTGAAGGGGACTAGGACACATGAGAATTGCATCTCATTCTTCGATCCCAAAGTGCCAATAGTCCCTACGTGTTTCGATGGACGCTGCTACCTAGGCAACAAAATTAGGAGCATCATTGACATATAAGTCTTTCTCATGAATTGTGAGATGCAAACGAAGCATAACGAGAATGACGGAATTCAAAAGGACAAATGAGATTTGCATGCTAGATTAGAGACCCGAATGTGGTCTGGCCCGTACATGGCCTATAAGCCTAGCTTAGTTCAGCTTAGCCTACTACAGTACATCCACATTAGACAAGCGACTGGAACCATAGAATTCGATCCTGTGCGTCTGCTATTCTGTATCTGCAATGTGATTTATGAATATGCATAGAGATGACCAGATTGTGGGTTTTATTAAGAGATGAGCGACTCACTTCTAAACATAAACACGGAACTTGTAAACTTAAGTTGTCGATGGGTGCTTCTGGTTACTTGCCTTTGAAAATGCCTGCTTCTAGCTAAAGAGAAGAGTGAAGAAGGCTCGGTCTACCCGGCGCAGACAAGGAAAATATCTGTTGAGCTAAAAGGGCCAAAGAAATAAGACGGTGTTGACGAAGGAAAAAAAATAGGAAGGGCAGAAAAGGATAGGGGAAGCGAATGCAAGAAAACAAAACGATTTTCGATTATAGCTTCTGCACAGAGTGTGTGATTTGATTTGTGCCATGTCGCGATGAGATCCTACTTTCGCCATTTCACTATTTCTTCCATTCAACCATCAATGCATGGTTTTGTCATCCATATTTGAATGACCGCTATTAAAACCAAGAAGATTGTTTAATCTAATAAAATATTAATTTGTAGCTGGAAGGCTTGCTTTTGGCACACAGGCCTAATTAAGAGCGTTGCCATTTGATTTAGTGTTTGGCTGGTACGTAAAAAAAAGAAGAAAATGGGAAAAGAGCNAAAGAAGAAAAAAAGAAAAGAGCAAATAACTTGATAAAGAATTAAAGGGAGGGAAGTTGTGATTTACCTCCAATTTTTACATATGCGCATTTAAGCTTTGCTTTAGTCCTTTGGCCTCCTTCGAAGGAAGAAGGGAGGGGTGGTAAAGGGTCTAAAGGCCGATTTATAACGGAGAAGGAGTTAATAAGACGAACTAGGTTATGGAATGAATAATGGTCCTTAGGATCGCGAGTGGTGGCATGTCTAGCATCGATATGATTGAATTCTCTCCTGTCGCATGCGTGCAATCGATCAGTGGTAAGTGCTGCATGTAGCGTGTCGCGTGGCCCAGAGAGCAATGGTACCACATTAATTTTCGCTGGGGTGTGGTACCAGAATTCATTTGCTTTCGTGCCTTTCGGTCTNTTGCCTTTCGGTCTTACCCAAGTTATATTAACAGAAGAGTTTTGAATGTGGCATGCGCTTCTCCAAATCTTTGCAACCCTGCCTAGGACAAGGCAAAGGCACCTGAATTGCCAAGCATTGAGCATCCTCGATGTCTCTTTAACATAGTTTAAATATCTGGACATCTTCTTCTCTCAGACATCAATGCCTTTGGGTTTGCGAGCCAGCGCTCTAGTGATTAAGCATTCAGAGACCTAGCATTGTTGATGGCAAAATAGCTACTAAGGCGGTGAGTTGTAAACCCATTTAGCAGCCAATCTTTAACACCTTCATTTACACATTGCCACTTAAATATGAGACCACTCCATTATAAGCTTAAGCAAATGAAGATGTAACGGGGTGGCAGTCTCGAAATGCAAGCCTTATCAGCATAAGCTAGTAATGTGCTCTTGTGTGCAAAGTGGGCAGGCTAAAATTGGATTTAAGCATTTGGGACACTTTATGGCATTATTTTGCCCACATTTGTGGCCAGATTTTTGCATGGATAGTAGCGACTTGCCTATAATAAGTCCTTTGCAATGCTGCCTGCAACTACTGAGGATTATCAGTGAGAACGGTTCTTCCTTGTTTTTGATTTATTTTATTCTTGATAGGGCACTACTTGAGCTGTAGGCAATTAAATCTAAATGCACCAATTATATGGGGATAACTGAGACTTGATGGTTACACCGTAGAGGACATTTAAATGCTAAGAACCACATCATTCGCATGCGCGTTTCCTCGTCATAATTTGTGCTCATCAGCAATGCCACTAGAGGTTGCCTACGCATTCGCAAAAGACAATGACCCACACACTGACAACTACTGGAAAATCTCCAAAATCATGGCGATGGATAGTGGATTTCACGTCACACTGGCCAATTCGTATGCAATCAATGAGCTTCTTCGTGGGCATGTTATGGAAGTCCTGTGCGTCCCACAAAAATAACTTAATGCGCCTAAGCAGAAGCAAGTGGGAGTGGTGTTAGAAGAATAGGCTAACAGAAACTAGCGATACGATGGAGACGCCAGCCAAGCCGGCATTTTCAGAGAAGCAAACATCGCAGTCATTTTGATTAAGTGCTACCAGGCTAATATGATGCCTTGTTCAATAATTTAAATAATTTCTGAAGTCATCGTGCCAACTATGGTAACAAGTCGCTAATGTGCTATGACATGAGGCAGACTTTGTCATCCCCTGAACACTGTGAATTGCCTACGACAAACTTTTGTTTACCTCAAGCAATTTGTACAGCAGTATGTTTTTATCTAATGATTCTGCGGTAGCATGTATACATTCTTACCAAATTATATGGCCAGAACTTTTTAACTCAAAATGTTACCTATTGATTAAAAGTAGCTGCGAAATTGGTGGTTTTCCAGACTCAATGGACTTCTGTCATTGTTTTCCATGCCACCTCAAGCACACGTTCTCTATTTTGCCCATGCTCGTCAACCTGAAATTATATCTCAAATCCTACAAAAGTCAATGAGACTTTGCAAATATAGTAGAGGCAGGGCGTGCTAGGGAAAAAGTGGACTCACCAACATTATGCATTTAGGACTATGAAATGGTTTCCACTTGTGTGTATGCACACGTGATAATGGTGTAAAAGCTAATTAAATCTCCGACTCTTCCTACAAACGCATACATAAAACCAGGATTTGTCCTCCCCTCCACGTACATGTGCGTACCTGCCGGATACGCACGTAACCTTTCTAATCCTTTGCTTAATTCATTATTTTTATCAGACACCAGCATCCCTCTCTGTTTCTGAACTTTACATGCTCAAATATGCGCAACACTCCCAATGTATCGATAAATTTCAATGCATTGCCGTACCATTTTTCTCATTTTTATAAGTATATCCCTCTTGTAGATCACATATGAGGAGCTGATTCATTATAAACACTGATGGAATAAAATTATCGTAGTCTTTAGTTAACAAACACAGAGCATTTGCTGGTTTTCAGAGCGGGACAGCCTGTCCTAATGATACGCTTGCACAGCTTGTGCTTGCGCAACTCTGGGTGAAACACATAAAAATACATTTTGATGGCTCGTTTGCATTAACAGTGTTCCATGTTAAGGACGCACTATCACAGTCAAACAGGAGGTGTTTTGATTTATTGGTGTCACTTTGGAGGAGACCGGAATCACTTGCTGGCACGAAGTAACCAAGACGCACTGCATTTTCTCACTCGGTCGTTGATACTCAATTAATCGAATAATGGAGAAGTTTCAGGTTGTCCGTTAAATTGCGTGGGCTTTAAGCAACAGCATTTATGTTCTCCAGTAAATGTAATTAACCTGAAATTTTGCGTACACTAGGCGGGTGGATTAGGTGGCGGAGTAGCACTACAGCTCGTATTATACAGTGCGAGTACTACGAGAAGGTGGTCAGAGGGCAAACATAAAAAGGTGTAATCTCTAATGACACCAGGTTGAAGTTTTGACGTGTGCGCTCTGATGAGCCGAGGCAGTGGATACAGAGGTCCATTTAAAGCAAGTGTTCCTGATCAACCTCCTGAACATTGATGATCTATTCAAGTTCTTTGCCAAATATATGGCTGGAATAGCAAACCCAGTGCAAAAACTAAGGGATTAAACAGTCCAACTATTAGTCTGAATGGACCACAAAGGTTGAGAATACATTACTGCTTGCGTGAGCACTAAGTCGATGTGCTCTTTGGTCTTTTGTTCCACTCGCTGTGCTGGTAGGCGTTTTGAAACTTGCAATGTTAACAATCAGATGTGCTAATATGGACTAAAGCACGTCCTTGCGACTGATTAATCCTCCACATTGCAAAATCTTTATGAGACACCCTGCTACACATTTAATTTTAACACGCGTCCGATCGCAAAATATTCTTAATTAGTGGGACAAGTAACGAAACGCAATGTAGAACGTAACTTAGTAACTGTTCCCTGTAAGCCGTATGTACGATCCGTTTACCTCTTTCTACGGGGCGAATCGCTCATTGCTATTTACAATAAGTGAGGATATCTTATCAAGCAAGTAGCATTTACTCGCCTTGCTCGCAATTTTACCGGGAATTTTAATTGTGTATGTTTCTTTCTACAACGCCTTCCAACCTATTGAAATTCTGTGATGAAAAACGCTAACACGCGTTGCTGTGTCTTCAGATGCAAAAGTTAATTAAACAGCATATAGGCGCATTGTAAGGATGGACCACCATTTAACTATACACGACGCTTTCAAGGAATGCATGCCATCGTTCCATACAAATCACTGAATCGACGAGGAAGGGATGCATTCAGCTAAACACACCTAAACTTTAAGGCTACCCTTGGCTAAATGCATGGCATTTACCCTAAAATTGATGTGAATCTAAAAAATGCCTACGGTTTTTAAATAGCAAAAAGGAAAACATTGAATGTGGCAGTATTTTGCCCACTGATGTAACGGGGCCACTAGTTGAAGGCTATCAGAGGACTTTCAATTCGCCGATGCATCCCATATGCTCAGAAGGAAAACCCCAAGAGCGAGGCTAGTGCAGCCTAATGTACAGGCATCTAGCCATTTTCGAGCAGCCGTAAGCAATAATCAAGAATGCTGTCAACCGTTACGCATTCAAATCAACGGAGAAGTAGAGAAGGGCTTGTGTACCGGTGACTAGTTCCTTCACCTAATGGCATGCGGAGGCTTCTTCATAGGCGTCGGTGTAAGAACAACCTCGGTTGTGTTTGCTTTTCACCACCATCGCTGCCATCATCTCCACGGCTGCGCATACAATGGCCACCACTGCGGCTTTTGCACACATCACCATAGCTTTGTTTCTTTGTTTGCCTCTGCTTTCTTCGAAACTGACTTGCGAGCTGGGGTGTGTTCGCCTGTGTACCGATCGCCTTGTCCCTAATTATTTCACTTGATGCCTATGCTCATCGCACTTTCAGCTCTACATCTGTGCTTGCCTATCTCGAACAGCACTGTCGAGATTTTTGCTATTTCAGTTAATGTTTTATTTGACATCCGACCTGTAAAAATGCATGCGATTGGCTTTACATGATATTTCCCATTTAAGCGTTAAAGTTAGTGAGAGATCAAGCAAACACTTTTATTGGCAGTGATTAATTCTACTAAGTTACCGGTCGTAGAGTGCAGGTTAGCATCGAACCGCACCAAAGCACTAAGTCTGCTTTATTTAGTCTCGGTGGAAATTATGTTTAAAGGAAGTAACCTACTGACATCAAACGCTTAATAGCTGCTAATGACTTGCCTCAACACCAACGGGATACAAACTGGCCCTAATAACACTCACTGCGCAGGCGATACGATGACCAGTTCAATAAGTGCGACGATAAGCTCAACTGTTGTGTTTGTTTGCCTGCATTACGTACTGGTCACACACACGATCCCTTGGATATTGCTCCAAATGCCAAATGGGAACTAAAAATTGGTTCTCGTTCCATTAGCAAGTCAGGCATTGGAACCGTGCATAAATGCGATGCACTTCTCGCCCAAATTTACCTTTTAGCCATACGGTCGCTCTTAATCATCCTAATATTGGCAAGATATAAACCACTGCAAGCCAGTGCACTAAGCCTTTAACATTGTTGCAAAACATATCCATATCAAATTAGCAAAACCTCCAGCGCATTCGTCAAACTGGCTGTAGGGCTTCTAAGTGAGTGCAGGTAATTGGTTGCAGATTGTTAACATTGTTTAGTTAAAAGAGCCGTCATTTCTTCTCAGCTTGAGTTTAAATTTTTAAATTGCTGCAATAGATATAAAAAGAAGGGGCCATAAATGTTTGTAGCGGTCTTGATGACTGTTTTTGCCGGTTTGCTTCGAATACGCTGATTTTTAGCTTGTCTTCATAGCATGAATTTTACTCCTCAATATGCCAGTTAAAAGAGCTGTCATTTCTTCTCAGTTTGAGTTTAAATCTTAAATTAATGCAATAGATATAACTCCTCAATACGCCTTCTTTGCAGCAGTGCCTATGTAATTCTCATTTCCCAAGTATTGCAGCACAGAGGGGTGCACATGATTTGCTGTGTTTACTCCCATTTTTCACATTTGATCTGCCCTATACAATTGTGCAAAGATTCTACAGCTGGCACAATTAAAGACCTTCATGAAATATAGCTCTTAAGACGATGAAACAAGGCATACAACCACAACGAGGCAAAGTACAGTAGATACATTTTCTATTTGCAACCTTGTGCCACTTCAAGTTGCACTGGTGCTTTTAACAATGTCTTCAATTAAAAATCATTTACTAGATTTAGCTCAGAGTAAAAGCCTTTTGCGGCATAAAAGTACAGATCTAAAAACATCTGTTTGATGGTTATTAGCTGAAGGGCTGATGGACCCATTATAAAGCATGATTTGAACAAAATTAGCTTTATTTTAAATGCACAAATCACCCCATACAATTTATTACGGTACATCATTTGATCATCTTTTGCGAATTAAATAATTGTTTTCCTCGCAAAAGGCACCCTTAAGGCAGTGCAAAATTGAATGCATTTTCATTGATGGCGTCTACTTTTGATGCGTCATTCCACGACAAAGTAGGGGCATCAAATGCCTAAAATAAAACACACCTGTTGACTTTCAACCAAAAGGAATCATTTTTCGCATTATCAATGAAACCACGAGCAGTATTTTTAGAAAAACAATGGGTGCTAATTACAGAAGAAGCAGAATGCAATGACCTCAACATTGACAGCTGCAGGCTTTACTTACTGCTCATAGGGTACAATCACTGTTTTNCAACGAAGTTAAAAGCCACTATGCCATAGGTTAGGCGACGCAGTGGCGTTAGAGCTCTGCGCACCTCCGATAGGGAAAACTTATTCTCGCTTAGGCGCGGAGAGAAACGCAGATCCGTCCGTCTGGCAATCGGGTCGAATTTTAGAGTCCGAGTTGGGCATTTGATGATGGAATAGAAAGGCAGACTAGTGTCATCTTAGTCCGACACTTTAATTAAAATGGTTCTAAGCTACACAAATGCTGATGATGTCATAAAATTTTGGCATTCTCTGGGACAATCAAGCCCAAAAAATAGGCTATGATTAAGTAGTTGGCTTAGCTGAACTAACGAGAAAACAGCTCAGCCCATGACACTAGTGGATTGTCGATCTCTTGAACGCAGCGCCACACGCTGGACGCCGCTTTGGGTGAAAGAGGCTTGGTAAGGAGGAGAGTAATCAGTGCAGGTAGCAGAAGGCCACCCAACCAGCTGGACTTGCTTGGAGTCTAATTGTCGATGTTGATGATATAAAATAAAGGAAAACTTCTGAGAACAAGAATTTCAACGTGCACATTGCAGCATGCAATGGGTACAAATGCGATTATCTGTATTATTATTTTTGAGTCAGGTTGGCCTTCGGTCTGTGCATTCTAGTTCGAAGCAGTCAATAACACACAACAATGAACGCCGTCCGACTTTATGCACCTGTAGCGATTGATTCAGGATGCACACGCAATTAGTTGGAATGAGCCCCTTACCGTGACTGAGACCAAAGGCGTTTGTCTGCTAGGACGGGCAGAGTCATAACAACTAAGGTATATTTCTTACGGTTTACCCAGTGAACTGTTGAGTGACCAAAATGGACCATCTTTATTTGTGTGGCATGGATTGCAAGTGACGTAGAGTCTAGAACGTACCCAATGATGACGCCTTATCAAGCACAAGCCAGAGGGTAAATGAGGCTCCTGCACTAACGAAATAGCCAATCAGAAGTGCGACTCTTGAGAGACGACCCCAGAGAATGCTGATGCAAAAGCATCCCACAAAGGGAGTGCACAGACCGTAGAACAAAAAATTTGCCATCTAGAAGGTAAGCCTTGGGTAAGTACGTNACCCAGTGAACTGTTGAGTGACCAAAATGGACCATCTTTATTTGTGTGGCATGGATTGCAAGTGACGTAGAGTCTAGAACGTACCCAATGATGACGCCTTATCAAGCACAAGCCAGAGGGTAAATGAGGCTCCTGCACTAACGAAATAGCCAATCAGAAGTGCGACTCTTGAGAGACGACCCCAGAGAATGCTGATGCAAAAGCATCCCACAAAGGGAGTGCACAGACCGTAGAACAAAAAATTTGCCATCTAGAAGGTAAGCCTTGGGTAAGTACGTCACAAAATGCAAGAGACACCAAGAAGGATCTTAAAACAACTGCGCCAAGCGATGAAAAACTTTTATTCGTAGGCAGGAAAACACCTAATCGCCACCACAAGGCCTTCCTTTACCTCCCCTCTGACTTCGATTACATTTTCTGAATGGCAGGTTGGTTTTCTCTACGCTTTTGACTTATAATACTTCCTGTCACCTTTCCTGCTCCATTCTCTTCCACTCGCATCAAATCCATTTGCTTTCAACCGCAATTGTAATAGTAGTTTTTGGATTATAATGTCATGTCAAAGGGTTGCAGTGAGTGATGCAAAGAACAAGCTATGAGGCGTTATGCTAAGACATACAAGCCCAAGGTGCGCGGAGTGGAGGCAACTAGCATCATGTGCCTTCTTTTCCCAAAATACATTTCAAATCAGGCACCGGTCAGACAGAGGGGCGATCGGTCAGTCAGTCATTTACCTCGCATCAATTTAAGGGCTGCGCATTTTTGGATCAACATTGAAGGAATGGCGAACGATTCGATCCCAAATTAACACCAGATTTCCCCATACTAAGGCCAGTTGCATCCATTTTACTGGCATAAATGGCCATTGTATACACGGTTACATTTTGTTAATAAAATGTGTAATTCAACAAAAGCAACGTCAATGTACGCATAAGAGAGTTAAAGATAGATGCTTTCATCGGAAGGAGAAGTTGCCTAATAGTTCAAAAATGGTGGCACGAACTACGGACCCCAATTCATCTGCACTCCGTAATACACATTATCAGCGCATGCATTTGGCGGCGGGCATTGCAGTTCATTGGATCGGAAAGTACATGACTGCTTTTTGCTCACTTGATATACTAAGACATATTACTGGTGTCAATGAGGACGTTTCTTTGTATCAAAAACAGAAACATTAGTATGTGAAGCCATAGTCATATTTAAAGTGAGAGCTAGGAAGAGAAGATGAGCAATATCAACGCGGCGTAGTGCGGAACCAACAAAATTAACCCTGGTCAAATGTTGTGCCAAATGCGGTTCCTTCGGCTATTTTAAAAAGCGGCCATTATGGTAGATTTGAAAGGTTTCCTTAATGCAAATTCTTTTTGTCTTAGACTTGTTGGATGAACTGCCGCCTAAGTTTTAGGGTAGATAGAAACTATTTACCTTCTTAACTACCGATTGAATCGTAGCCACATTCTGCTGCATTAGTAGAATGCCTGATGGTCTGGTGCCAGTGCCACCCAACCTTGAAGGTATGTTGTTATGAACATACCGTTATTTCAGAGAAGATGACGAAAAGCGGTATCATGCTTTCTGTCGCAGTGAAGGCGATTGGTAGCAGGCTTCTCGACATCTCGTCTGCGTACGCGCAATATGCACCGTTTCTGGCAGACGTGTGCTCGAGTCGTGGCTGGTCTATTTCTGCATTCCTCCTTGATCCTGTCAAAGTAGCGGAGTGAGAGATGAACCGCAGGGGTATCAGGGTGCGTTGCCAGCAAGAAAAGCACACTCAATATACCTTTGTGAGTTGTGACCAAATCTATGATGTGAAGTAGATATATAACTGGATCGCCATACAGGAGGTTTATGCATCCTGAATGGGGAGGGATCACTTTGCCGAAAATACCCTTAACATTAATTTTTGTTCCTTTTCAGTAATTTATTTTTTTTGTGCTGCAAGTGGTGGCCAGTGTTTACCTAGCACGATCAAACAATTTACAAGTGCTTTTAATGTTAGTTTGTCAAATTAAATTTTTTGCATTTCCTTAGCTTGCACAGGAACGGATTTACTGATCTGCCTTGGTACTGCCTCGTGGTTTGCATCCTTCAAATAAGACGACCGTCGCTACCCTTCCTTCATGCCTAACAACCTCGAATATGCTCTGAACGCGAGTGCATATAGGCAGCAGAACAATCAATCGCAGCGTATGCTTCGATAGTTAGCCATGGACTCTTATTAACTTGTCCCGCACCAATGTTTCGAGTCTGTTTTATCAGCCATTTTACTGTGGCGTCTTTACCAACTGTCACATGCCGTCGTACCAGGTATCAATGCCACATGCGACACATTCGAACATGCTGCGACAGCGACAGATGTTGTGCCGGCTTGCGAGATGACCACGTTGCTTACCACAGAGGATGCATATTGCTTTGTCTACCTGCTTCTTGAAGGGCTGCAAAGAAAATACACGAAACGCAGAAGTCAACAAATCACGCGCATTGACCTAGTGTCTGGACCCCAACCGGTTTCCTTTGTGCCGCACACAAATTCTGTGGTGGCTCATGCAGACCTTCGGAACTATATCTGCATAATCTGCCGAGCAGTGTCTGTTATGCATAATGGCTAATTCGGCAGAGGTGCCTGAATGGGAGAGTAAGGCTGCGAGCACTATTAGCTTCATTTGAATTAGACTCACCCGTATGTACGTCACGAGCACATCGTGATACAGGATAGATGAAGCGCCGACGATGCTGAACATGCAAGAGGTCACGAAGAGAAGAAGAAGCACAATGAAAATGAGCCAAAGTCCACTCTTTCCTAACGGATGTATCGGAGTTGCAAACACCACAAGTCCTATGAATAGCATATTGTTAAAAAGACTAAAGCGTGATTCATTTGTTGGTCCAGCAAAACAAAGGTTAGTTTAATTAACTTTTTGACAACAACAACTAGCTATTTCCTGTTCGCTTGTTTGCCATGCAGGAACCACTCCAAGTCTTGCATTTAGTGACTAAGTTGAGGCTTGAGTACATTGCTATAGAAGGCGAAATGTGCAGCTTGCGAATGACTGCTGCAGCGTTCATCTGGCAGCTAATCAACCAGACATGCATTCAAATCCAGTTAGTTTAATTTTTATAGAAGGCATATCTTAATTGAGACATATTCACCTAAGTCAGAGTAAACATTTAGCATGAATTTTGAGGTTCATCCAGTGACGCAGTGTTAGCTACTAGCTGACAACCCCACACACTGGGTCGCCTTACGAAATCCTGGAAGGATTTACCTTTGATGCCTCACTAGCCATAAACAAGGTCTCGTTGCCCATCAAATAAACGCACAGGCTTACGGAATGGAAACAGGTTAACGAACTAATCTTTGTTAATTATTGACAGCAAGGGTTGAATAAAATGGTTCAATGTGTTGAGTTTTAAATTGATCCCCCAAAATCTTAAGTGCAATAGTGGCTGGTTTTCTTATTTCTATAGCAAACTAGAAATCCCTCGTCGTATCCGTCATGCTTTAGAGGACCTATCAATCTCTACTGAGTTCAGAAGACAAGTTTTGCGTGCAAGATATTCTTTTACACCCTAAAGTACAGAATTCAATTCAGCACTAAGGTTATCGCTTTAGAAATGAAAAATTGCAACTAATAGGATAGAGAGACTAAACGCCTACCGTGTGCTCTATTCGTTGCGTTAAGAAGAGCTGCATTGTGAAAGGCTGATTCCAGTGCTCGAAAGCCCAAGCCACAGACGACACTGAGAGTAGCAGGAATGCAAAAGGCCATGATGGTAGCCAAAAGGAGGCCAAGCACTCCATGGTTTGGTGGCAGCTTGATTGCAGTCTCCCGTAGTGCTTGATCGAGCAGCACCCGTACTGCATGATCTTTAGAAAAGCATTAATTATGGTCATAATCACACTCCCTACAGGCGGATAGTTAAAGTCTTACTTGGCACATCAATGGCACCAACAGGTGGTCAAAAGCGCTAACTTACGAATGAAGCTGATGAGACCATCGCTGAGGAGTGCAACATCGAATCCGCTGGCCAGTTCGTCCTCGAGTCCATGGTCCGTCCTGTTGTGGCACATCAATAACTTGTAGAGGCTACCCATGTTTCCTACAAAACGACCGAAATTGCGCACACGTATTAGCACTTAATCACAGGTGATATTCTTCTTGTACTACTTTGGATTTAGGTGAAAATGCATCCATTTACGACTTCATAATGTAGCACAGCACATACAAACGATGGCGACCAACTAGCCCTACTTTGTGTTTTGCTTCTAAAACGCGACCTTGGATTTTGCTCTTATTGTCTTTTCCTTACCTTTCAAAGGTTTTTACCCTAAGACCGATTTGATTATACCACTATGCTTTTGTGCATAAGCTCCGCCAACTTGCTCCTAAGTGTACATTGTGGGCGCGAAAGTATTGGTATAGGTGCTATAAATAGAGGAGGTACCAAAACCTGAAGGTGAATAGTTGCGTAATATGATTTGCTTACTCCACTCACGTTGTACAGACAAGGACAAAATGATTGTAAATGAATTGACTTCAGTAGGCAGCTTTTTGTCACAGGAGCCTCTCTACTACAACTCTGTTAAATTTAACATTTTGTGCCCCAACTGCAAAGGCCTCTATGCTTAGTTGAACACGCGGGATTCGATCAAATCGGCAGGATTGTGAATCGCCTTAACAACCTAATTCATCTATTGTCCAGAATATTATGAAAAAGGGGCTGCATGTCGAGAAGACGGCCGTCGTTAAGCAATAGTTGGTTTCATTTCAGTACTAATTCCATAGCCGTACCTGCATCACTGTGGCTCGCCTCTTGCGAAGGATTTAAATCAATTCGCCTTTAAAATTTAGTTGATTGTTGTGTGAAAGGAAACATACCAAGGTCTGTGGAGTCTGGCGAATTCAGCACAGTGAACGTGAGAGTGGCACAAATGAGGCGGATACTAGTAAGAATGGCGAAGAGGATGAGACTGCAGCTTCGGCGCCGCGCTACTACCAGCAGGGCACGGACTTGAGGTAGGACTAGTGATACGATGGCGCCTTCGCCCACATTCATGGTCACAGCATTCAACACCATCGAACCCTCTGCCAAAGGGAGGAGAGAGCACCTATGCAAGTATTCCTGCTCAAGTGACCCATATTTCTTTGTCTCGAGCAAAACAATTGCGGCAAGCATGTTTCACCTTTGAGCTTTGACTTCCGAAGGCACTCAAAATTTCAATGCGCACAGGCCCATGTAATCCATACATGAATGAAGCACTGTAACAGATTTCTTTTCTTAACAACATAAAGTAATTACTTACGATTGGTGTTGTGGGGTGAAGCGAAACCCTCCAAGGAATATATGACAAGTAAACTTGCACGCACCATTGCGTAATTCAGCTTGTCCTAGAGTCCAGGAACTTCATACTATCCTACTAGACTAATTGTAATGGATCTTATGCGTTAAGTACATCACTGACTTAAGCATTCGATTAAGATTTAATCTTCATCACATAAAGGCCCGCTTTTTTGTTCTGCTGTTAGCAATTTGTCAATGCCTGATACCGTCAGTTCTTACCTCTCATCGCGACTGCTTAACACAGATCCCATCATAATCTCTGCATTCCCGATAAGGCGATTGTTAGACAATCACTTGTACAAGCATACATTAGGCGTCTACGACAATCCCACTAGTTGCAGCACACACGGATAATAAAATGTTAGTAGTTGGATGGGAAACACTTACTGGTAATGTTGACAGTGAGTGTGTAGAGACTGGTGAGTAGGCTAATGATGATGGTGAGAATGTGGGCAACTAGGCCGAAGCGATGGCCTACGAATTGGGCAATTGTTCGGGCTCCCGGTGCCTTGGTGCGGAATTCCAGGAGCAGCAGCATGAAGATGGTGTGTATCAGTGCACTGTTTGCTGGCACGAATATGCTGCCGGCAAGGCCGTACTAAAACCACAAGTGTAAGTTTACAATTTTGCCCTACTTATGGCAATAATGCACCGTCTGTCAGTGTTGAATGCATGTGGTGTCTGCACATGGTCAGTACGTTTCAATGAACAGTAACGAATCATGTGACACGCACTGATGAGTTAAGCTTCGTCTTGAAATATTAAATTGGATGTCGGACGTTATTTGCCTAAAAGAGGCTAATATGTTTGGCATCGAAACCCTGTGAGGTGACGCATTGACAGACAAGGTTTAGAGCGAAATGGCACGACCAGTTCCCCAGGGTCCCGTCCCATTCCCAATGCATTCATTTGCAGATTGTCAATTCTCCTCGTGGCGACGTAGTTTTAAGTAGTAATTAGGCTTCACCATAAAAGCTGGATGTTGCGCCCTCGAGACGGATGAATGATATGAATCCCGTCGGTAAAAGTTAACACATTTCTGCAAGTGTTACGCGCATTTGGTTCCGCTGTTGTAAAGTCGTGGCACCAAAAATGATGCGCTTCTATGCTTAATGCTGTAGTAGTATTTTCATGAATACCAATCTCTTGACCACCTGCAAGAAACACATCTTGCCAGGTTATGAGCCAAATTATTACCAACGTATGACCAACCCCATCGGTCAAACTCTTTGCTACGTTCCTTAGGATAGAACAGCTGAAGCAACGAAAAATAAGAGCATGCATGCTCATAGCAACACGGCTATTTTATCGCCTCGCCATAAGCAGCAAACACATTTGACGCAGCAATGCGACGCTTTTTATTAGATTGACAATTTCCACATGCCAGCACAAGTTTGGTTAACTCTGCGAGGTGGCTTAAATCGGATTTTCCTTTACTCGTCAGTGTGCTATCCGATTGTCAACTTAGGTGCTTAGTGGTCGTGGATTATCTTAAAATGCGAGCTAAAGCAAACGGGTGCATAAAGTCTGGTTTTAATTATGCAAAATGCTACGAAAACACAGCGACTTACCAGTTCCGCACTTCCCACCGCCTCCAGAATTGACGTCGGCCATGTAATTTGTACCATGAAGGAAGCGATGACATTGCCGAGACAGTGAGATCTCTCGGAAGTGCTCAGAAAGCCCCTTTGCTCCTCCGTCTAAAAATAAATGAAGCAGTCAAAGCATTTCGTTAACTATCAAAGCAGATGCCCAGGAGTGTGCGCAGTAGTGCCGGGGAAATGAGTTATGAATAGGCCTTTCTATATTTGGAGCATACAAACCCATATTTAAAATAAGAGATAGTGCAAAGAAATTTGCACACTAAAAGGCTGAGACCGAACCACTAGTCAGCATTTCATTATAATCGTGATGGCAGCTCTACTTTTTTAGTCTTACCCCCATGCACACCTATTAGACACAAATACCAAATGTCATGATCACTCCACTTGCAACAGCATGTAACCGAGACAAGAGCACAGTGAATGCATGCCAAAGCCAGTTGCAGAACGGCAAGCACACTTTGTCCTAGCTACACAAAAATCTCATCTGTAGGTCGCAATTATATGCCAATGCTCCACAGCAGAAATTAATGCTTTTACAAACGAGTGTTTATGGAGCATGTCGTGATTGAGCCTAATAATCTCTGGTCGTGTCGCAAGAGTTATGCTCAGCGACTTCTTTCAATGACCATAGTCTGACGCGCTGAAGGCCATATAATAAAATTTAAATGGACCATCCGCAAGGGGAGAAAATATGGCAGGACCGATCTGAACGTAGAAGAAAAGATAAAACCATGGTTCCAAGTGATGAAATCGGGAGAAAAGTGATGGTTTATCGGCTACTTTCTGCTATTTCCCAATGATGTATAAATAAGTAAAATTACAGCTCCTGAGATCTTACAGTTTTGCGCTTTCTGGGGCAAAGGATGTAGAGGATGTCAGCAGTTACGGCCACGAGAACGACGGCACAGGTAAGCTCGGCCACATCTCTGGTATTCAATGCCTTACCCATTCTTCTGCGAAACCTCTTCTGCAGGTGCTGACACGCCTGGTTAGCCAGCGAAGGCACCCGTCGGCTGACATTTAGCGAAAGTCCTGGTTTTGGACGTACGTGTACAAATTCCTCAAACTCAATATCTTCCATGCTCTACGCGTCAACCTAAATGAGCATTGCCCTGAAGAATGGAACACTCGCTAGAGAGCTTTAAAGTTTTTATCGTCTCACTAATGGAATCTGGGCGTTAACAGCTTGGAAGTGGTTGGTACAACTTAAACAGGCAAGTGGATAGGGTAGTTGTACATTCACATGGCGAACACGACACCCAATTTCCCAGGATTGGTCGAACTGCATGTGCTCATCAAAATCTGTTCAATTTAGCTGTAAGATCTTAGACGGATAGCAGGAGGCTGCAAACAGTGAACATCTAGAAGAGAAGCCTTGGCATTAATCGCTGGAAGAATAAATTACTATTGCGCTTGAGGTGGTGTACATGGAAATGGAAAGGGAACGAAGAGGCTGTAAAAAATTGTGGGGATAGCTTTTGAATCAGTAAATACATGCATACATACAAGTGCATAGATGCATAACTTCATCATTAAAAATTTGCACGCATATCCGGATACTCGTTGCAGTCGTAGAACTGCGCAAGTTGTAGCAAGATCGAATAATTGCATGTTAGTGCTTGTGCGCACGCAAGCATTGTGCGATCATGAAATTATTGCTGGTGGAAATATGTGTAAATATATGACCGTGCGTACGCAACTGATTTTACTGTTCAAAATGCCTGTAAAGTTGCACAGTCCCTGTCAACCCATCATATTTGTTGAAAGCTGGCATGAAACCAATCCATTATACTCAGGGATATCGACTTCCAAGAGCAGTTTCAGCCACTCCTAATTACTTGACTTTGAGGACCCTTTTATACACACTACCCTAATTGCAATTCTGATTTTATTTTCCAGTTTTGGAGGAGAACGTTCAACCGCTGCATTGTACCTAGACTTATTTTTAAGAACCCGATTTACGCAGCACAGGTGCCTAAGCTGTTTGAGGGTTACTAATTGCAGCCAATTGGGTATGATGAGCACGCAGTCACGTTCGCCAAGTGAATGCACCATTTTCCTATCTATTTACTTGCTTGAGTAGCGTCGCTCAATCTCAATTTGTTAATGCCAAATTCCATTACTACGACGGTGAAAACTTTCAAAGTCCTTTATCTAGTTTTCCTTTTCTCGGGGAACAATTCATTCCCGTTGACGCGTAGAGCATAAAAGAATGAATTTGAGTGATTTTTACACGTGCGATTGAAGTCAGAGATGAGACAGGACTTAACACTAACGTTCGTCTACTGGTAGTTAGAGCTGGCATTCGCGTTAATCTTTACGTGTGATAAAATTTGCGTGCTTCTCTTCAATTTGTAGATCATAACTAAATTTAAGCCAAATATCTTCCTTATCGGTTGTGTGGCAGAAGCGGATGAGTGAATGAGAACCTCCTTTGGCAAACATGATCGCTATTGGTGCACACGCCAATCCAAGGAGACCAAACATTGTGTTGGTGTTTTTTGATGAGTTGTCCGGTATGGAACATTGAGCTGAGCATAAGCCTTTAATTATTCGCGGGTCACTTCACTAGTCTCCTTTTATCAACTTTATTGCACAGTTACATTAGTAGCGGCGCAAAATTGGAAAGGAAACTAAGGCATATTATTTGTGGTAACGAGGAAGCATGATCAAGGTATTTGCAGAAGATAGAAATTCAAAACTAAAACACCTTATCTTCACTGGCTTAGCATAACTTATGTTTCACACTCCATTCCATCGTTATTCAATCTTATTAAGTGCAGATACAATGTGTGTGATAATTAAGTTCTAAAAGTTTGGTCTTTATCTCACCTCCGTGTGCTGCTGTACACTTAGGCACCTCTATCGCTTGATCGCCCCTTTATTACTTCTAACAGCTTTAAATACCAGTGCATTAATGCCATTTCCTTGCAATTACCTAGCATATTCTCCCTTAAAAAATGGAAGCAATTGAGCTGGTTTGCGGGAAAGAAGGCCGTTTGATTTTTCGTACCGTATTCTGGGTGTGTCGACCGCATATGAGTAAATACTGTACTCTCTTGATAATTCAGGCCCGCCCTTGTTGAACTGAAGCACTTGTTACGATTTTGGCCAATGCGAAGCCCAACTGCCTTAACAGCAACTGTGATGCCTACGTTATTTCAAAACGACTCAATGGTCGGGAGGCGAGGGGACAATTTAACCTGAAAGTGGACGAGCAAGGTGTCCCTCTATGCACCGAGAAGTCCTTCCCTTGACTGCCACTGCTGTTATTACATATCAGCTGTCTAACTAACAAAGCCGCCTACAATTTACACTTGTTTCATATCAGGCATGGTAAAAAGGAAGAATTGTCTACATTAACATATTGGAAGTGTGAAGACTTACATTTTTAATGCACCTCATATAATGACGCATCATAGTCACACTAGGGCAAGAGTTATGCGCTAATAAACTAACCCGCCCACTGTATGCTCCCCTTTGTTATGACATCTCTTTAAATTTATGGGATCTTTGTCCGTCATACATGTGGATGCATTTCAAGGCTAGCACTGGAGCTTGGACAGCAGCAGCAATATCTTGCGATTGTGTGACCACAGGTAGCCTGAGCGCAACGCAATTGCATACTATTCGAGGGGTGACCATTAATTGCTCCTCACTGTTGAGTCATTCGATGCTTACTTTGATTCGCAAGCAGTAATTTGATTGGCTGAATCAAAGGCCAAATATTGCAGGCTGGTGATGTGGGCTGTGACAGCACACCACCACGTCGGCTGAAGCGGTCAGTGGGAAAAAGGCAATCATTGAAATGGATCATATCACAAACTATGAACAACATGTGGTGCGTCTGACGATCTAGGCTGAGTGGTGAAAAGTGGTTTCTACACAAAATCTCAACGTCAGCGTGTCTGCCTATAGTCTAGAATGTATTCACGTGCATGTAATGATCCCACTATCAAGGCTGCTACCTTTGGTCAATGACCGTAAGAAAAGACGTTCTTTGACTGTGAAATTAGTAAAATTTCTGATTACGTGTGGTGGTTTTAATAATAGGTAGAAGAGAATAAAGCTAAGATTGCCGTTATTTTATTACTTGTTATACGAACATGCCAAATTAGGCGCTTTTAGATGCGGAAGTGATGAATTGCGGCATGAAAGGTAAAATGAATTCACACGCATGCTACCTGTTCTAAGGCATGGGACGAAGCCTAGGTTGAAATGTGGGGAAAAAGCATAACCTGACAAATGTTAGAGAATAAAGACATTAAACCAATGCGATGGCAGTGCTTCCGGTGCAAATTTCTAAGTAAGTCACACCTATGGAACATTTGTGCCTTGCCAAAATTGTTTTCGCACAACTTTTTTCCAAGTAAAAGAATCTTCTTGTCTAATTATAAGACCGCAGTTTGCTTATCAAGTCACAATTATCTAAGCACACATGATCTGCACGTCATATAGGGCACGCAACTGGAAGTTTGGATGAAGGAAACGCTGTTATTATTAACGAATGTGGCATAAGTGCGAATCGTCTCCTCTGATATTGCTAAGGGCTCTGCTTTTGGCAGTAGATCTGTCTTCCAGAATGGTTGCATGCGAGGGAGGAATACAGATCGCTTCTCAGTAATATGGACACTTCATGCTCTTAAAGAACATGTCTTATATACTGTGCATGTAAACTAACAGAGACAGGGAGATGACTGTCAGAATTGTGACAAAATTACTGATTACATACTTAATATGCTTAATTAATTGTTCTCGAATAATTTTACGTGTATGGCTAGCATTATTTAAGCATTAACTCATTCAGAGCCCTCATCAAATCCAACATCCGAATTGGCCAAACGTAACGTCGCTGCACCATCAAAGGTGTGGAGTCTGTTATTATTATTCATTAAGGCGAAACTTTTCTGAGTCCTAAGGCCGTTACAGGGCAATCACATGAGAAGAAGTAATATGGAGTCAACCCCGCCCGTCGGAACAAGTCACGTAATGGGCAGCCTAAACCTGTTTTTCATTTAAGCTGTTCAATGCATTTAGCACGACAACGTCACGCAAGACCTAAATTTTTCAACGGCCTTTCCAATCAATTTCGCCCATCAAAGGGGCCATTGAGTCTAAATATTATTTGAAACACACTAAACCTTTCGCTTCCTTTGTTTTTTTAAAAGGGAATTTAGGGGTGGTGAGTTCGATTGCCATTTTCCTAATCTTTACTACGTCAGACGCATGCGGTTTGAGAGACGAAGAACTATTCAATGAACACTGTTTTCCCATTATCTACACTTTCGTTTCTGACCTTGCCTGTGCTCCCGAAATGATGCTCTACAACTTCACCTACAATGTTGCTGCAGCAGTGCGCTTCGCATACTCACTGTTGTCAGAAGATAATACGGTAGTCTCCCTTGCTGCTTTAAAGCACTGTTGAGCACATGGCTGCTTGATGCAGGAGGCTTCAAGAGCAGGCACAATACAAAAAATTCTGAAAATTCACAGGTTGTGTATGGTGAAATTCAAGAATTGCCTTCGCAATGTTAACACCTATATTTTGTAAATCTTACATGCATCCACCCTGTGTAAGCGCACTTAATCATGTGAAACAATTTCTTATTGTAGGGTACAAACTCACTGATGGCGTACTGCGTTTACTCAAATTGTCATATTCAATAGAGCAGTNTCCCTTGCTGCTTTAAAGCACTGTTGAGCACATGGCTGCTTGATGCAGGAGGCTTCAAGAGCAGGCACAATACAAAAAATTCTGAAAATTCACAGGTTGTGTATGGTGAAATTCAAGAATTGCCTTCGCAATGTTAACACCTATATTTTGTAAATCTTACATGCATCCACCCTGTGTAAGCGCACTTAATCATGTGAAACAATTTCTTATTGTAGGGTACAAACTCACTGATGGCGTACTGCGTTTACTCAAATTGTCATATTCAATAGAGCAGTGCAGCGTTATAAAATTACACACCAATGGAGCAAATTTGCTTAGTGAATATAATTTTACGGTGTCACTCACATTCCTTTTCTGACTTTTTTTACCACAATTGAGTGGGGAATGTTAAGAAAGCTAATTTTGCATCACAGAAAGAATCAGTGCCTTAGGACTGGGTAAACCAAAATGTGATTGTGGGCAGAATGTCCCTTTTTTGTCTTTATTTCTTCCAAAGTCACCTATTGCGGGTAACAGTTTTCCATGTATACTATATAGGGCTATGTCTTTTGGCTTCTCATGATACCAGAATTAAAAACATCTTCACTCCGGTGCACTAGTGTCCGATGTTTGCTCTTTTATTTAGGAGAGGACGTAGTGCTTCATTGTAATTGCAGTTTTCCTTAATTTTGCATTTGAGAGCCTAGGAGTAATGGAGCAGGAGGAATCGGTCAATTTCCCTATAAATGACTCAATAGGGGTTCCTGAACGTCCTCCAATTATTACCGTACGGTTCTCATAAAACTTCTTCATTTATTGCCATCAATCCCTAAATGTGTGGTTGAAAGTTGCACTTCACGTTTGTCCTCTCCAGTAGTCAAGCGGGAAGATCACCTTGCTATTTACCTTAGTGGTCTCTCATTTTGGCACTTAACTACCACTATGGACAATATATAGCCTCGGGAAAAATAGAATGCTTTGATACTGGCAAGAAAATGACCAATAGCGAGGTGGTCTTACTCAGCTCTGCCATTTGCTTGTACAGTAGTCAATAAACTTGGACAGCTAGGTGATTCATCTTCCTTGCTGAGAGAATAACAACTCGGTTCCCTTTGATTTGCCTCATACCCCGTTGTTGAAAACATTGTTTTATTTTGAGCTCGTTAAACGTCAAAGCTTTCGAGCATTACATTTTTACCACTGCATATTAGAGAAGTTAATGTATTTACCAGAAACTGTCACGTTACCACCACGACAATATAAGAGGAGCAGGTCCCAAATGTGGACAACCCTACTGAAATGAGTGTCTTCATGCCAGGAATCGTGAGAGACTGGAAACTTAACCTATAGGCTTCAGATGTCGGCAAGCTTGGATTGTCATGTTGAAGACCACTTATTTACACATCAATTGCAAGGTAATTTAGTGCATTTAATTTGAAATATGCCCAACACATTGCCTCATGCAGGAAACCTCTATGCAATTGGCTTGACCCAACAAAGGACGCAGTCACTATCCACATGACCAGAACTTACTTACTAAATGATGGCGGGTTCACGAGACGATGTGTCAGATGGCAATGCAACATTGTCCTGACAGCTAATTCTCCGTCTAAGTAATCCCATCAGCACATCACGCATTGTGTGTCCAACGCTTCGCATAAGCACACAATGATTTTTAATCGAGTAACAGAAGGAGCACGCATACAGGCAAAATGACGGGTAAGCGTGAGCATAATTTCGACAGAAGTAAAGACGTACATAAATGTGCAATCGATTAAATGAGGAGGAGCCCATTTCCACCTTCTAGAATGGGCAAGCAGATGTGGATTTGGCCTAAGTACATTAGTGGGTGATCAATTTATGATGGAGAAGTCCATCTTCTTCTCGAAGAATGCAGATGTGGATTCGACTTAAACTTTGGTAGGATGTGCGTGATACCACCTCTGACGCTTTGAATTTGCAAGGTGGGGCAGAGTAGGGGATTGAACAGGCAGCTCATTATTCTACGTCCAATGCTAGCATAATGGGAGAAGGACAATAGAGGGTAGATGGGCTACGACTTCTTCTAAGGCCCTGCTCAGCATTGAAATCTGCGAGGAAAATCCTAGTGAATATAGGTCAAACAGGTAACATTAACTAAAACAGGTGGAGAGGGAAATTTGAAGGGGAAGAGTTGGACAATGGCGAAAAGTTTATGTCCTCAGCAGGCCTATTAATGAGTAGACTGCCCAAATTCGAATCAAATATACCCATGACATGTCAAGGCAACACATACAATAAAGACTTGTGAAAATCAGCAGAATTTGAGTGTCAGGTAAAATACCCTCCAACGCTATGTCGGAACCATCTGGATTGTGGGTCAAATTTGGATGCGCTTGGAGTGCACTTTAATCCTCCTGTAAGTTCATATATAATCGGTTGGGAATGGGGAAGGTGCATACCCACGGGTATCCCTTTGAGCCTAATGGCACGTCACATCAGTGACAACCTTGACAAAGCTGATTTGGCTGGACGCAGCATATACCTAATTTAGAAGATTTTTGAATGGTGCATTCGGTATAGATGGGCGTTAAAAGAGCTTCATTTTGCGCGTCACTTTGTTAGCTGACCTAAGGCCTGATTTATTGTTAAAAACGACCCTCGGCTTTGATAATCTTATTCTCAGTGCTAAAAGTATTGTCGATTCATTTTCAATGATCGTAATTGTAAGCATAGGAAGATTTGGAACATTATTGTTGATAGTAGTAACGCACACAACGACACGATGCCTTTGTTCCGACTTGCCGACGTCACATACAGTACTGGTGCTAAGCAATTAATTTTCCTGTGGATATCTTTTGCATTTCCGATTTTCAAGTCTATGTCCTTTTCCCATTAAAACTGCATGCACACAAGAGCATCCAAGTTGCCGATTGATAGCTGCCACCGTTAACATATTTTAACCCATACTAATAGGAGGATTTGACACTTGAAGGATAACTACACGTTTCACCTGCAACTTTAGCATAATTCAATGCTAAAAATGTGACAGAATGTAGCAGCCATGCAGAATATGGCAAATTGATGTTATCCAACGATAATGTGCTCTCCAATGTGAGGACAGTTACCGAGACCACATCAACGTCTCATGAAGTGCACGATGCGCATTGCATGACACGCTGATGTGAGTATGCAGGTGGAGTATACTCATGAAGTGCACGATGCGCATTGCATGACACGCTGACGTGAGTATGCAGGTGGGGTATACGTCGCCAGAACAGTGTTACGCTCTCATCCGACGCGTCATCTTGTCAGGCGAGCTTTCAAGTGATAAGTCAGTCTTAGTTACGTGGGAGACATTTATGTGTTTTAAGGTCAGGGATGCAGCAGGTAAGCTATAACACAGCAGGATTATTTGATTGACATAACAACCAAACAACAGGCTGCTAGTTTTAAGGAAGGCGTATTTGAATGGATTCTGAGCCCGATCACAGCAAAGTCCTTACAAATTAATTTTCTTGTATTTGTAAAATTGTCCCCAAATGATTCTTTCTCTGTTTGGATCTAAGCAGCATAATTGGATGAAACTAGATCTGCATCCAAAGCTTTTTAGTGCATGACCACTTTACCTGAATATCCTCCATCTGGATCCCGCTATTAGGCTCAATTCAGCTTTATTATGCTTCCCGGAATGTGCCGTACAAGGAAACCTAACGCATGCTTTGATCACAGCGTGGTGCACGAGTGACGTTTCATAATACCGCAATAAGTCTTTCACTAAAACACCAGATCACTTCACGATCTGCTTCGTGTGCCTACCCACACGCTCGATTTGGCACACGCATGCACTTGCAACGTCAACATAGTGTCATAAACGTGACGAACCACTACGAACGTCTAGCAAATAGAAGAATGAGCACCTTCTGTAAATACGCTCAAACTGTCAAAATAAAATTCCTCCTCAACCCTTGTTTCACTGATACCTATGAATTTGATGGTCATGCATAATGACATAAGGGGTTCAAAACACATTCTTTAGCATTTTGAAAGCCAATGGATGCAAGCAGCTCATAGTTTACACCGATTTATGTTTTGCGAGAACAAGGAGTTAAAGAATCGATGCACAAAGCCATGCATGCATGATGAACAGCCAAAACTTTTGTCTCTAAATTGCTAGTTTCATTCACTCTTAAATTGTTCTACTAACGTAAAGGCGCAAGAGGAGCAAAGTTCACCCTAGTCAACCTAGTAACAGGTCCTGCGATTCAAGCCTTATGTCCAAATCTATCATTTGGTACAATGGGCCATTCACTTTTAATTCTTCCAATGCAAGGCAGGTGGATTTTAAGGCGAAAATGAGCACGAAGTGCGTTGCACTGAGTCAAAAGCGGATATTCGCTGCATCAACTAGCAAAGTGTTCCAAAGGTGAAAAAAATGAAAGCATAGTATGAAGATAGGGGTGATTTGTAAGTGTGAGCACATCAACGTGGCTAGAACACTACTCTTGTTCACCCAGATTGCTGTGACGCGAAAATCGGTTCGAGAGAGGATGATTAAAGCAGCCATCCTCGACCATCCTTGACTGACCAATCGCTTTTGAGGTTTTGATGGGTTGGTAGTAAAGATCAGCTCAACTCTTGTATAAACACACTGACCACTCGTCTGATTTAGTTAATTAAAGTAGCTCTTCTGTCCTGAATAAAGCTCGTCTGCTCCCTTATCACTCTTTTCCCGCAACTTTAAATTTGGATTGAAATGAAAGATCGTGTGGAAAATACGGATCGGGGTGTACTTTTCAAATCGGCCATTCATGGACTAGCAGTAAAAGAGGCTGCTGATTCCGCAACAACAGTAAAAGTGACTCCGCGTGTTGCCACCACAGTGCTCGCTACATCATTTGAGGAGGAGGATAATGTTACTCAAGCCGACGATGACATTATCGTCAAAGCTCTTCGCTATGCGGGTGTCATGTCTCCTCCCCCGCTATTCCTTTCGTGCCTTCGGCACCAGTGCGCGCAAGTGGAAACTACGAAGTGCATCCGACGATTTGCAGGCATTCACCTACCAACGAGCAAACCAGCGACATCAAGAGTCAAGTGGTTCCTACGCGGTGTAAAAGAGTAGCAAAGATTTGTTCACCTCCTACTCTAAAAAGAAGAAGACAATCTCGGCAAATGTTAGAGTACTTTAAAAGGTATATGCAGTTCGATAAGGCCAATCCTGATACAGCCGCATCCGTAGCCACTGCTGTGGTTTAAGCTGCTGGCGATACCACCGCCTCCAGTACCACTAGGAACGGTTGTGGCAGCCCGCTTTGCAGGAAGAGACGGAGAGGCATGGCGTGACCTAGTAGCTTTTTTCTCAGCAACAGGTCTCAATTGTTGCAACGCAACTTTTGAAGCTTCTTTAAGTCTATTCCATGCATAATAAGCTGTTTTTTAGTGATTTGTATAAATATAAGCCCTACCTTCCCCTTCTCCTCTGTCTTCTTCCACTTGGCTTAATGCTTGACGTGCATATGGGGTGAGTTGGGCTTGGGGTGGAGACTATTGCTACGTGACTTGCCTTCCATTCAAGGAGTAGCCAGTCCCCAGTTTTCATAAGAACGTCAATCATCAAGCATTAGGGCAGTTCCGGTGACAGCACTCTTTGTGGTTTTAAAGAAAGTAACGATCGGGATAACTAAACCTAGTCCATCTTCGATTAAGCCGGTCAGTCAAGGCAACATTCTGTTAGTGCCGTGTTCAGAACAGAGGTCAATCGTCGATCACGTAAAAGACTTTTTTGTCGCTTTGAGCTGTTATAATGTATATATTTCGAAAGAAGAGGTGACATGCATACAGACTTTGGCTTTAAGCGACTCCTGAAACGACAAAACAGAACTCTTGCCAAAGCCGTCGACTATTCCCTAGGTCTAATGGCCTCTGCTGCTAAATTCATGCTTCTTATTATCTTTGAAAAGGCAACTAGCAGTTTGCGTTACAAGGGACCATAAAACAAGCAAATGTTTAGGCCGGCTAGGTAGGCAATAGTGTGCCGAATAAAGTGGAATCCCAGGGTATTATATGGTTACCATATTCAATTTATCCTGTGACCAGATTTGTGGTTCTGATATTTTGTTGACTGCTTGCATTTAATGCAGTATTACACGCTCGACAGAAAGAAAAGGGTGATCTGAACCTATCGAATGACAGAGGAAGCTCTCAAAAGACTTAATGTGGCATCTTCAACGACGTCATATGCTACATTCAACTTGAGTTTATTGTTGCAATCGCACCGGAAGATAATGCAAGTGTAAGTGCATTGCAAGGAAGCCAAATGAGCGAACGCCTTAAGCTAGAAGCATTTGAATATCTGGTCTCTACAATTTGTGCGCCTCCATAAAACAAAACTCTGGCTAACAGCATCATTTACGGACACTGCAAAACGACTTTATGAGTCACTTACAATATGGCACCCTGCTTTCCATCTCGATAATCTCCCACTTGCAAAATTTCATTTAAGAACAGCCTTCGACATCAAGAAACTCAGAGAGTTGTCCACGATCCCCCCCACCGGGCGATTAAAAGCGCATTTACTTTGCTTAAAATCACTGCATTTCTGTAATGCTGCATTATCGCAATCGCCTGACTCTTGCACCGAAGTGACACTACTTTGGAGAAGAGTAAGAAATTAAACTTAACTATAAATGAAATGTCACGCTAATTTTTTTCATATCGTCGTTCGCCCCATTTCTTACTAGCGTTCCGGAAGCGAGAC
This sequence comes from Taenia saginata, assembly GCA_001693075.2. Classification (NCBI taxonomy): domain Eukaryota; kingdom Metazoa; phylum Platyhelminthes; class Cestoda; order Cyclophyllidea; family Taeniidae; genus Taenia; species Taenia saginata. The sequence goes on from LWMK02000160.1 coordinate 81,315, forward strand.
AATTGTCCAGAGACACCTTTATTGCATTTGATAACGTAAAGGGTTGAAATAAAGACTTACTTTGCGTCAGCATAATCAATTTTTTTTCGTTAAACATGAGATTTGGGCTGTATTCCTGCCTGTCACTTTAAAGGACATCTAAAAGAAGCACAAGCTGCACATAGTCTCTTCGCCTTCTGAGCACTGTCCTCGATGCTGCCCCTATGCGCTGACTTAAACAGTGCCGCCATGCGGTTTTCGTACGTCTACTAGTGCATAGAATTCCTTCTCGTAGCCGATCAGTGGAGCACCTTTTCAGGGTTGTATCTTGCTGTGGTGTACAACTGTCGCCCAGGTGAGGAGTTATGTGCTGCTTACGACGTAGCTCGCAGGCCGCGAGGCGTAAAATGCACGAATACGTGCCAACTAGCATCTTTGATGTCAATGATATTGGGGCCATAATGATAGACTGCTGCAGCTGCTCTTTCAAATCACTGCATCGCTTGGTCTACTCACTCTCACCTAGATGCCTAACACGATTGGCGAATTTAAGGCCAGTGGACATTTACATCAAATTAAAACTTTTTAGCATGGTGCCTCTTACCTAACTCTAAATTGTAGGGCTGCGTGTAACTATTAAGGAATTCTAAATGCATGCATTTTCTCTACACGTTCCGCATCCTATTAACTGCTCTTTCACCTGCAAAGTGTTAGGCAGATGCATGCAAACTACCCCAAAATTACAGTTCATCGACCAAGTCCTAAAATTTTGATGATTGTGCTGCTTTGCAAAATAAACAAAAGGAAGACGCNAGAATTGTTAGATGAACTACCGCCTGGGTTTTAGAGACTAAATAAGACTTTTTCCCCTCCTAACAACAACCTAATGAAGTGCTCTTTCTCACCCACTACAAGGTTGGCCTTCAAAAATAAAGAGCCAAACTCTAGTGCAGCTCTCATGAAGGTGGTCAAATTTCGCAGATTTTGAAGGCGGGTGGAGTCTAGGTGACGTCCAATCCGTCACCCGAAAAAATCTATCATCTTCTTATGGCTTTGCGACTGTGGCTTGACGGTCTCTCTCCCGACCACATTGAGCTTTACTTCTTAGCCACCACGGGTCTACACATGCTGTGGCCTGACAAATGTGATGCCTTCTAAGATTAGATCACCATTATCAGGTGGATGTCTCATCCTTCTCCTTTGTTGGCATTGCCAGAAAACTGCTGCTAAGTTAAATATCAGTAACAAGGACAATCCACCTTAGAATCCAGTGGCAAGGGCTGCCAGCAGTACCGACGTGGTCATGCTAAAGGAGAGGCTGAGCATCGCAGGAAACAATGATATTGTAACAGTAGAGGTCTTCCTAATCTCCTTCCGTCAAACAAATGTAATCAGCTTACATTTACTTACCACTGTTAGAGCCGTGTTTGGGAGACACGCTGCTCGTTGATAGGAAACTAAGCTTCGTGTGTTCGTGGCTGTGACGATGGTTCGAGTAGGCGCTTATGCGCTTTCAAACTAAGCATTTGTGGAAAAAATTAATCAGGACAGTGGGTTCAACGAGGGTGCTAACGTGTTCGCAGCGTGAACAATCTGGGTTAATATCACAAACGGACCACGCTGGACCTGTGTAATGTCTCCAAGGGAAATGTTACATACTCCTCGCCTATCAGTGTTGCCAATATGGCAAGCACTGCCTGATCAATGTAATTTAACTCTGCTTTGACTGCCTGATCCAACATAAGACCGCGTACGTACTTTGTCCATTTCCAAAAAGTGAGCTGTGTGTGGTGTGCGGCCACCGCGGAAACTAAACAGGCAATTATGCTCACTGGAGTAAAAAGTCGCTTAGTAGACACACTGCAATCGTGCGAATTTGACAAGTTCAATCGATACGGACACTCTAAAGACCTTACGATGTACGAAGATTAAACTTGAGCCCATTTTTGATCCTGCATGCATTGCATTATCGGTAGCGATGGGAGACAAACTAAAACGGAACTACATCTTATGCATTTCGACCAACCCAATTTTAGACAAGGTGCATTGTTTTATTTAACCACTATTTGCAATGGTAGGTAGCGTAACCGTACTTACTTTTTCCAACGTTTATGAAACTGTAAATGCGTAAGCGCCCCTAATTGTTGCATTTGTAGAGTCTCAGTGCCATAGTTGCTTTGCTGAATGTAAAAGCCAAAGTAAAGCACCTTTAGAGACGTTCCAGCACTCTATAAAGGTGATACCGAGCCGCCTTAATTTTGATGCCAAATATATCTTTGCGCTGTTAACAGGAGTTGCCACTTGCGCGTGGTCTGCTGGTACTCGCAATTATGTCCGAGTTTTTGGCTGTAAAAGGCTTATTTTATCTGCTAGGCGTTAAGGCACTATCTAGCAACACTGATTGCGAATTTGTCTCAGTAGGTACTGCACGTATATCTTGCGCAAGCACAGGTTGTAGTTCATAGAATTTCCACCCGCTTTTATATAGTGATGGATTTAACGTGCATTTATGATTACTCCTTGCTTTGCTAATGCAATTGTCGGTTGTCCACTGAACTGGTTGTTCAGCACATTTTCAGTTGTTGCCATTATTTTTAGTAGTTACTACAATAATAATTTTGCACTAACTGGATTTTTGAATATGTAGGATTGGTGTGTACCACTGTAGATAACTATAATCGTCTTCAAATGCATCCTGGTAATAGATACCGAGTGTTGATCTCCTTCAGGCGCAGCACTAAAGGAACTAGCAGTGCCGGCTGGGGCGCCCTCGATTCGCTTTTACTTGGTCAAAGAGGAGCTTAAGCTGTGTCGTTTCCAGCAACAGAGTAGACAGAAGGTAGTCAAAGGGGAGGTAAAACCTAAGCACTGCAGGCGCATGTAGACCAGCTATTAGTGAATGGTTGAGCGAGAAGTGGTTCAGGGAGTAAATGATGGAGAGATAATCACCCAGAAGGTAAGGGATCATGTTGTAAGGAAGGAAATAATGCGTAGGTATCAAGGTCTGTTTACCCTTTTATAGGATTGAAGTTTCTCGCAGGCAGTGAATGAGGTTATTGAGGAAGACTTGAACAAACTAAGCATTTCTGATAATCATTCCTCGGACTTCAAGTGGTCCTAACGGCCTTTTAGCCACTCGATGCGGATGCATTACTGTCTTATTCCTACATAGTCATCTCTATATGGTATTATCTGAACTTAACTGGACTGAGAGGAATGCCTGCTCTGAGGTGCGAAGACAAAGCAAACCTAGGTATGGCTCGAGCACGAGCTCTTTTATGTAAGACATCAAGGATCGGATTGTGCCGAAAACGCATTTTAGTGAATTTTTGGAATTCATTCTGCTTTTGTTAACGATGAAAATACTTTTGTTCAGATTTCCTCTTGCCATATGACTTGGTTTTGTGGTTTAATGGCTCCTGGAACTTACCTATTTTGAGTCAAGATGCCTGATTTCCTATGAGATGTGCTGGAGCAAATGTGCCTTGCCTATTTTATTAGGACACAAGTTTTACCTGCTTTTCTGCCGCTTAAATGTTGAAGCATTCTGCCAGCGTCACACATTTGTGTCAGGTGTTGTTTCTCAGTCTGCGGTGTAAGTGGATGCACCTTACCATGTCTCCCATGGAAGATGCTTGGCTTTGTGATCACATTACTGTACACAACCTTTTTCGTGCCTAATCTTCTTGTGTTTTCAGCAGCACTAGATGTTGGGGTTTGGATAAGCTATAAGCATCCGATATAAGGCAGCACTTTACGTCGGCCTATTCTACTTTGAAACTGTGATGGCATGCTTGCCACTTTTTGTTCAAACAGTGGTTGTTGAGGTGCTTATGAGGAAGATGGGCATCAGCATTCAGCAGCAACTGATAGGTGTTATTTTGCTAGAAGGACGGATTTTGCGTTTGGTCAGCGTCGCTGTGCATCTTTATTTTATAAAACATTCGGCCTGAACTTCGCTTGGTTTTTGTCTTTAATTCTGCACACTACATCTCTCTGTCGGGACTGCCTGGCAGGCATTTGCTGACTGACTTCACATCGCTGCGCATTTTTTTTTAATTTGCCTCAGTGATGGGCATGAGATACATGCGTACCACTTGACGTCCTGAGTACAATAACCGAGCTTCGATGAATCATGTAAACGTCGCCAATTGAGCTATTCATGGAGCGCATCAAATTGGACCATTAGTAGGGAAGTCAAGAGCAGAGAACAAAGCAACAAGGAATGTGCTGCTTGGATGTGAGCTTGAATGCAGTTTCAGGTGGAAAATGAAGAGGTTAGTCTCAAACCTCAGTCAAGCCAAAGCACGCATTGCTTCTCACTTTCAATCTTTTCGGTTTTATTCAACACCAGTTGTGACCCATTCTGCTTTTGCCTACACTCGGCCCACAACTTATTCATCCTGCACACGAACAGCCGGCCAACTTGTTGGAACAGGTTTTAAAAAATGCATTGTTGAATTCATATGCGTCTGTTGAGGACATTTTGCTGCCAGCTACATTATGATGGAGCTCAAATTTATACATTATTGTTGGTTGATTTGAGACTCAACTACCTCTCTTAACTGTCCAATAGGCCCAAATTGTTTGCAGCCGAGGATGCAGATTTTTAACGTTGATGGTTTTTGGTAAAAGTAGGCGAATGTAGGCAAAAGTCACTCCAACCCTTGCAACTGCCTATACGTTGGCATTATTGCCATTCCTTTAATTACTTGTAGTGATAAAGGTAGTAATGCGCTTATCTGCGCCTGTTTGTAGCAATTGTCGTAGTAGTGATTAACGCTCCAGTTTCTGCTATCGTAGTGGGTGCAGCGCATATTTGACACGAATTACAGAGATCTAGTTTGCCGATCATTGTTAAACCTTCCGAAAGCGGGATGAGAATNGTAGTAGTGATTAACGCTCCAGTTTCTGCTATCGTAGTGGGTGCAGCGCATATTTGACACGAATTACAGAGATCTAGTTTGCCGATCATTGTTAAACCTTCCGAAAGCGGGATGAGAATTAGGTGAGCTACAGTAAAGATTGGTGCAATATAACATTGCTGGATTTTACAGCCAAGCTCTCATTTCAAAGACGGGAGAACAGTGGTTAGGACACATTTGGGAATGTTTATTTAAGCACACAGGCAGATTTTCGTGCCTAGCATTGAAAGCCTCATGTATGTAAGAATATTGAAGTATGTGTGATTGTTAAATTGATTTCAGATTTTTTCTGCTATAGGGATCCCCTTGGAATAAAGTGCGATGTGAAGTTGAAATCAGGGGCCAAGTATTACCTTTTTAATGAAATTGCGGATGGGCGACTCGCGCTTGTCTAGAGAGTAGAGAGAAAAAAAAGGTAACAGTCAAACTATTCGCCGTGGTAACAAGTTGCTGTGATTTGTAGCATCTGTTAATGCATTGGCAGCACGCTCCATTCAGCAGCCTGAGACCAGTAGTAGAAAGGAGAACTAAACGCTCTAAATTATCACGATGTTGAGAGATTGAATTGAGATTCAATTTTCTCTCTTAACTATCCAATGTGCCCAAATTGTTTGCAGCTGAGGATGCAGATTTTTAACTTTGATGGTTTTTGGTAGAAGTAGGCGAATGTGGGCAAAAGTCACTCCAACCCTTGCAACTGTCTATACGTTGGCATTGTTGACATTCCTTTAATTACTTGTGGTAATAACGGTGGTAATGCGCTTATCTGCGCCTGTTTGTAGCAATTGTCATAGCAGTGATTAACGCTGCAGTTTTTGCTATCGTAGTGGGTGCAGCGCATATTCGACACGAATTACAGAGATCTAGTTTGTCAGTCCTTGTTAAACCTTCCGAGAGCGGGATGAGAATTAAGTGAGCTACAGTACAGATTGGTGCAATGTAACATTACTGGATTTTACAGCCAAGCTCTCATTTCAAAGACGGGAGAACAGTGGTTAGGACACATTTGGGAATGTTTATTTAAGCACGCAGGCAGATTTTCGTGCCTAGCATTTAAAGCCTCATGTATGTAATAATATTGAAGTATGTGTGCTTATTAAATTAATTTCAGATTTTTCTGCTATAGGGATGCCCTTGGAACAAAGTGCGATGTGAATTTGAAATCAGGGGCCAAGTGTTACCTTGTAACTGAATTTGCGGACAGGCGACCCGCACTGGTCCCGAGAGTAGGGAGAAGGAAAAGGTAACAGTCCAGCTATTCGCCGCGGTAACAAGTTGCTGTGATTTGTAACATCTGTTAATGCGTTGGCAGCACGCTCAATTTAGCAGCCTGAGACCAGTAGTAGAAAGGAGAAATAAACGCTCTAAATTATCACGATGTTGAGAGGCTATTCAATAGTTCAGGCTCTGCGGGGTCAACCACATCAAACCATATCACTTCAACCTATTGCAGCTTTTAAGCTTTGGTACGTGATTGTTCAAACCTTAAGTCAGTCCTACTGAGCCCATATAAGGACACAAGAATCGTGGAGGTTGCCAGCGGCTCGAAAGTCCTCTCATTGCCTGCGCAGCAGACATGATCGCGACAAACAGTAAAAGTTGCTTTTTGAATTGTGGATGAACATCGAGCCCAAAGACGGTGAACTTACCTACCGGCTGCCCATGCAAATTTATTCAGCTGGGGCTTCGGTACTGGGAACCACTTGACGTCCTGAGTACAATTGCCGAGATTCGTTGACTCATGCACACGACGCTAATTGGGCTATTTATTTAGCTCATCAAATCGGACCATTAGTGAAGAGGTCAAGAGCAGAGAACAAAGCAACAAGGAGTGTGCTGCTTGGATTTGAGCTTCGGGTGGAAAACGAAGAGATTAGTCTCGAACCTCATTCAAGGCAAAGCACGCATCGCTTCTCATTTTCGGTCTTTTCGGTTTTATTCGACACCAGTTGTGACCCATTCTGCTTTTGCCTATACCCGGCCTACAACTTATTCATCCTGCACACGAACAGCCGGCCAACCTGTTGGAACGGGTTTTAAAAAATGCATTGTTGAATTCATATGCGTCTTTTGAGGACATTTTGTTGCAAGCTGTATTGTGATTGAGCTTAAATTTAGACATTGCTTAGTTGGTTGAATTGAGATTCAATTTTCTCTCTTAACTGTCCAATGTGCCCAAATTGTTTGCAGTTGAGGATGCACGTAACTTGTAAGCGCAAGCCACCTCTACATAATACTAGTAGCTAAGTATAGCTTAAATTAATTTTACTGATGACTGGGAAACGAATACAGTGATATGCGATTACGACCTCATTCCCACTAGATGCCCTCTCAGATGATACCGATGCCGCCAGAGTTACATTGTCGACTGTGACGTCGGTCCGCGAATTTTACGTAAATAATAAATAAATTCAAAGATAACATGTTCAAAATGTTTTGGTTTATGTATCGTTAGAATGCTCGACTCATCACAAG